>VWZX01008708.1:14127-51337 GCA_013399015.1 Galbula dea | reverse complement strand
AAGTACTAACTAGAGATAAATATATATACACACACTTGGCTTATGACATTCTATACATTCATTTTTATAGAAATTATTGAATTTACAAAATTGCCTACCTATAATAAATACTAAGTCTGAAAATTCTATACATTTAATAATGCAGAAAAAGCTTTGAATCATAACTAAAAGTGTTTTGCTTGTTATTTACTGTAGTGATAACATGCAGCCCATCTGTTGATACCACAGAAACAACTGACAGGAAAGAGGTTGAGATGTGTTCAGGATGTGTGACACACTGTCTGGGATAGCAAAACATTTGCTGTGCAATTCCAGAAGAACCATCCCCGGGTTTGGTGGCCTAGGTGATTGATAGAATCACAGAGTAAGTTAGGTTGGAAGGTAGCCTCCAGAAGTCATTTGGCCCCAAACCCTACTTCAAATTTGTTCCTGAATCCAACTTCAAAGTTAGATCATGTTGTTAGGGATGAGCTATATCCAGTTGAGTTTTGAGTCTTTCCACTGATAGATATGCCTTCTCTGGGAACACTTTCTAGTGCTTAACCATTATCATATGTGAAAAAATATTTCCTTCTAATATCTAATCAGATCTCTCTGGTAACCTGTGCCCATTGCTTCTTGGTCTTTGACTGCACAACCCTAGGAGAGGTCTTCTTTATAAGTTCCCATTAGATATTCAAAAATAGCACTAAGGTTACCCTGAACCTTCTCTTTCATAGACTGAATAAATCCAGACACCTTAGTCCCTCTTCATTTATCATTTCTCCAGCACTCATCTTGGTGACTCTACAATGGGTTCTCTATGGGCAACATCTTTCTTGTGGTAGGAGTCCAAAGTTGAATATGGTACTCAGCTGTGTACTAACAAAATGCAACAGAAGATGAAAAAAAAATTCTTCCCTTCCCTCAACCTGCTGCCCACATTCTACCTATTACAATCCAACACACAGCTAATTTTCATGACACACATGCACTGCTGACTTGTGTTCAGCCTGTCCAACACAATTCCCAGTTTTTTCTGCAGAACTGTCTTCCATACTGCCCAATACACAGTCTGTGCTGTTGCATGGGACAACTGTCAGGAACAGTAAATCCACCAGGAGCCTACCAATTGCTTCACTACTGCCAAAGCCCTGAACAAGAAAGCCGTCCGCTGCAGAATAAACTGGCAGATGAATGTTAAGTGCTCTGTCACAGTGAGATGGATGGATGCTCTACCGCAGCAGTTGAAGCTTTTTTTTCCACATGTCTATCTCTGTCCCTAATGAAACAAGCTAAATCCAGAATCTAACCTGAAGGGTATCTAATCTGCTTGATATAATGCTGCAGCAAGTTTCATTTCAACACAAAACCGAACTGCCAACAGAAGAGGATTTATCAGCTTCTGTCATGAGACTATGTTTGAGAGAAATGCTCAAAAGGTATTCAGCATTTTGAATTTAAAATAAGGACTGAACACAAACTTTTATCTAACATACAGAGTAAGGAAGTGTAAAAAACTAAAGCAAATATTTATAATATGTATGCCACAGAAAAGGGTATCAGCATAGGAATTTGAGGATGAAAAAAACCCAGTCATACCATTTTCCTCCTGTAAAAATGAAATAGATTTGTTAATGATGCTAAGGATAAGAACTTTGCAGACCTTTTCCACACCCCCCTTCAAAGTGCCTCTCTCTTTATATATCTGCATTGCAATAGGAATACAGCATGTATATACAGCAAATTAACTTTTCTCCCTCGAACATCTGATCACACACTTGTTATTTCAATTTTGATTCCACAAAGTATTTTACCTAGCAAGCTAACATTGTTTCAAAGTCCTTCCAACTTCTAGAGGTTTCACTATGATCATGATACACTCCATTTCAAATGTTTCTAGATGATACAGTTTTGCCCAAACAATGCTTTAACTATTTAAGCAGCACTTTTTTGCACAATATTTAACATCAGTTGCATCAGTTTGATAAAGCTTATTATCCTAATAACAATGAACCTCTCCTTCCCCATTTCAAAAATTAGATAAAAATTAAAATACATGAGTACTGTGTGCAGTTTTGGGCATCACAGTATAGGAAGCACATTGAGGTACTGGAGAGGGTGCAGAGAAGGGCAACTAAGCTAGTCAGGGGTCTGGAAAACAGGCCTTATGAGGAGAGGCTTAGGGAGCTGGGGTTGTTTAGCCTGGAGAAGAGGAGGCTGAGGGGAGACCTTATCACTCTCTTCAGCTACTTGAAAGGTCATTCTAGGGAGGCGGGTGTTGGCCTTTTCTTTCTTGTGACTAGTGACAGGACTAGAGGGAATGGGCTTAAATTGTGCCAGGGTAGGTTTAGATTAGATATTAGGAAGAATTTCTTTACTGAAAGACTGTTAAGATACTGGAATAGGCTGCCCAGGGAGGTGGTGGAGTCACCATCCCTGGAGGTTTTTAAGAAGAGGATAGATGTGTTTCTTCAGGGGATGATTTAGGGATAAGAGTAGTGTAGGGCTATCGGTTGGACTAGATGATCTTGAGGGTCCTTTCCAATCGTAATAACTCTGTGATTCTGTGAGATACCATCCATTTCTGATAATGGATTATACAGTGGAGTTACACTTTCCTTAAGGATGGCTAAACTAGAGACTTATCCTGAAAGCAGTGCAGACACTGTCAACATGAATATATATCATGAATATATTCTTTAGCTAAGCAAATAGAATGGACTTTTAAAAATTCTTTGGCTAGCTAATAGATTGAAAACAATCCAGCAAACCCTTAAGAGAAAAAATACAATCTGTACAAACCGTTAACATGAAAGCTTAGTCATGCTTGTAGCATAACATATAAAATAGACAGCTCAATGGCTGGTTATGACTTCCAAGCTTTCAAAAATTATATTCAAATCCCTGTATGTATCTTGCTACTATATGGTATTTCTCAGTGCATGGCAACTTTTAACTACTCTATATGAAAGAAGCAGTGCTAACCCCCTGAATTGTGCAGCTTCTCAGTATGCACAGAGACTACTGTTGACCCTGTCTGAAAAGACAGTGTAAAAACATGGGAATCAGAACACAAATACAGCCAACATGTTGTTCAAAATAAAATGAAAAAGGAGAATCACATACAGAATAGCTGAGGTTGGAAGGGATGCTAGCAGGTTATCAAGTCCAATCCCCCTGCTCAAAGCAGCGCCAACTAACTACAGCAGGTTCACCACGGTCATGTCCAGTTGGGTTTTAAAGGTCTCCAAAAACGTAGATGCCATAAGGTCTCTTGGCAGATGGGTCTAGTCTTTGGCAACTCTCACAATAATAAAAAGTCTTACGTTGAAGTTGAATTTCCTGTATTTGAATTTGTGTCCATTGCCTCTTGTCCTATCACTGGGCATCACTAAGAAGAATCTGGCTCAGTCTTCTTTACTTCTTCCCATCAGGTGCTTACATACACGTGGGGATGAAGGGAAGTACAGTGAATCAGAGGATCTGGAAATAATAATAATTGTTTGTGAACTATAACTTACCTATCTGCATTAGGTTGGACAAAGTACAGATGACACGGAGACAAATGCCTTCCTCCACATACTTGTACTCAAATACCATTTCTGAATTTCCAGAAAACTACAGTGTATTTCTAGAAATACAATCTATACCACATACACTACAGAATATAAGCAGAAAGCAAACTCTCATGTTCAGCACCCTTTCTCCAATTCATAACCCATAGTCAAATCACATTATTTGAAGACTTCTCCCAGTTAAAAAAGTAACAAGTTGTGAAACCAACTATAACGGCAATACAATAAGTTGGGTCTGTTTCAGGAGAGATTTCTTTTTTTCAGTTCAGCTGTTAAAAAAAAAGTAGTAAAATTCCTTTAATAAAATCCTCTGGAAGCCAGCTTTGCTAGAAATAAAATTATCAGGTTTGTCATCCTTGCTTAGGAACTGTGCACTTGAATGCAACTGTAAAACATATCCATTCCTGCAAGTAGTTCTTTTCAGTGAAGTAAAAGAAATTTTTCCAACTATTTGCAAGCTATGCATCATTGAAAATGATCCCATACAGGCAGTCACCAACAGCATTGAGAGTCACAGTGCTTTCCTGATTCCTTTCTGCAAGCTTCAATTACTCCTTTTAACTTTCTAGTACAAAGACATTCTACAGACAAATTTTAGGTTACATTATAATGCTTGGGAAAAGCCTGCACACATTTCTTTAAAGTTTACTAGTCCTTTTAAATGATGCTGACGTAATTTTAACCCCCAAAGTATCAAATATTTCTGTGTCTCTCTCCTTGTAAACTCACTTCACAAATGACACCTTCTATAGAGTTACTGCATCTTGTAAGGCTGAAGCATTTTCTAAAAGAGAAAAGAAATAGAGAAGAAAAAAAAACACACCACAGATACAACCCAAGAGGGACACCTGATGTTTTAAAAGATATAGAGAATCAATAAAAAGTAACTGTCTAGTTTCAGGCAGTTTTCAGACAAGAGAAAATGCAAATCAATAGAATCTGTGCTTCATAAGAAAATATAACTACAAAGCTCTAACATATAACAAAAAGTAGAAATACCTGTTTCTTTTCAGACAAACCCTCTGCTCACAAACTCTGTGGGCCTCAAATATCAGCCAGAGCCACAAGACTTCTGCAAGAGCTGAAAGAGGTAAAAAAGCCCAGCTTCAAATAGGGTTACAAAATATTTTGGAGTTGAGCAATGTCATCATATAGGAAAGGAAGAATCATAACAAGTTAACTAAGGTCCCAGTTGGACAAAAATCTTCCAGACATTCTCTTTGTCAAGCCTTTCAGGAAAGCAAAGAATAACCAATGAGTAGCTCAGCAGTAGCTTCTACCCACTGGCACTGCCACTGCTGGATCTCAGCAGCAGCATCTATTTTTATACCAAAGACTAAGAGACTTCCAGACCTGTTTTCTTTAAGAAATGGCCAAAACTCATTTACTTCATCTATCTAAAAGTATCAAAAGCCAATGCATTGTTTTTCAGAAGTATTACAGTTTGAAGTCTACCATCTTCCAGCAGCCTTATTTTCCATGTTGTATCCTGCCCCTTGTTTAAAATAAAACTGGATTAGGTCACTTTGCATTTCCAAGGTTTTCTCTGCTTTCCCATGCTCTGCAGGACACTCTCTCCTTTATCCTGAGGACCATTCAGCAACCTTCATCCTCCCAGCTGCACATAGCATTGCTTTTCTCTCACAGTGCTGAAGAGGATTCCAAATCCATCCATTCCATAGTATGATCACCCAGTCTTCCATCCCATCTGTCATGCCAGAGTCCTGGTCCCCTTTTTTATCCCCTCAAGAGGGCTTATGTAGACCTGAGTCAATTCCTCATAGTGCTTGCAGACTGAGAAACAAACAACTATGTGAGTTAAAGTTTAAAACCAAAAAGGAGATTGTGATGCTTTTAGGCTAGAAGGTAACCATTCATCCAGGGTAACCACTGACTGGTTCAGGTTCTACAGATATAAATAGACAGTGAAGTTGATGGCACAGCTATTCATCTACTCTTCCAGTAGTCACCAAAATGAATAAAATTCTATCCAGAGATGCCTGAGAGAACTCTTATTTTTTTCAGATTGACTAGTGCTTCCAGAATTACCATATCAGGGACTTGCCCAGAAATGCCATTCAAAGAAAAACACCATTTCAATCAGCCCACAAAGGAAAACAGAATCAAATATCAAAATATTTCCAGGTTTATATTGCTATTAATTCAAGCCTAAATATAAAATAATGATAAAATGCAAATCTTCCACTCTAACTGTCATTGCTCAATAGTTCTCTGTAATTTTAAATCACGTTTAATAATCATGTGAGAACAGATAATATACAAAAGACACCAAATAAATGTGAGCTAAAATTACACAACTGAACAATCAGTAATAAAATCTTATTTAAATTTAAATAGGCAGTTCTAAGAAAACTAGGGAAGAAAAAGATCAGTGAGAAAATTAACTAAAGAAACACACATTTAAAGTTTCTTGGTCTCACCTTTATTGTTATTAATATATTAATGAAACTATGGTTGCAAAATGAGATTAAATTATTAAAAACTCTGCCCCAAAGAACTGATGACTCAAGCATCAGGGTAGCATTTGAGGAAGTTAAATATTAAATAAATAAATAAATAATAAACTCTGCTGCTGTCTTTCTTCTTTTCTTGTAGCAACACAGTTATGAAGCTATCCACCTATCAAACTTCTGTAAGAAGGAAGGGTAAAAAAATGGAAAATATTATAAGTTTGTTCTGTTAATTATTTCTACTTGAGCATCTGCTATTCACCTCTCCTGGAGCTGGAATGCAGCATAAACCTAACAGCCTTTGTTCTGACTCCCCTGTTACAGAAATTCTCATAGAATCATTACGGCTGCAAAAGACCTCTACAATCAAGCCCAACTTTTGACCCAACATCACCATGCCCTCTAAACTATGTGACAAAGTGCCACATCTGCATGTTTTCTGAACACCTCCAGGGACAGTGACTCTGCCATTTCACTGTGGAGCCTGTTCCAATACTTAACCATTCTTTCAGCGAAAAAAATTTCCCTAATATCCAACCTTGACCGTCCCCTGGCACAACTTCAAGCCACTTCCTTTTGTTCTATCACGACTTACCTCAGAGAGGAGACAAACATCTACCTCTCTGTAATCTCCTTTCAGGTAGCTGCAGAGAGCAAGAAGGTCTCTCCTGAGCCTCCTTTTCTCCAGGCTAAACAACCCCAGCTACCTCAGCCACTCCTCATAACACTTAGTGCTCCAGCACCTTCACCAGCTTTGTTCCCTTTTTTTCTGTTCTATCACCTCAATGCCTTTCTTGTAGTGAGGTGCTCAAAACTGAACACAGTATTTAAGGTGCAGCCTCATCAGTGGGACCAATCACTTCCCTAGTCTTGCTGGCCACACCATTGCTGATACAAGCCAGTATGCTGTTAGCCTTCCTGATCACCTGATCATAGAAAGAGAACAGGTTAGTCAAGCAGGACCTGCCTTTCATGGACCTGTGCTGTCTAAGCCTGATCTCCTAGTTGTCCTGCACTTGCCATGTGATCACACTCAGCATGACCTGCCTTGTTGACCTTTCCCCTGATCCTTACCTATAAGCACTCAACCATATCGTCACCATCACTGAGCTTTATACAATCAAAATACTCCCTTATGTACAGAGCCACCCCACGGCTGCTTCTTCCTTGTCTGTCCCTTCTGAATTGCTTACTGTCATCCATGCAATGGATGCTTGAAGAAGAGGAGACTTAAGGGAGACATTATTGCTGTCTTCAACATCCTCATGAGGGGTTGCAGAGGGACTATTCAGTCATCCTGTTGTGCTACAGAAACTTCAGTATTGGCGACAGCCCCGAGGCTGGGCAGAGCTCCACGCCGTGCTGACTGTCCAAAAGCAGGGTGTAGAACAACAACAGGATTCAAATCCCCATCTGGTCCAGCTCTCTCCTCCTTCCCCAAGACCCTAATGTTTATATGAGTAACATACATCACCTTCACACTGGAAGATGTTAGGATTGATGTTACCAAACATGTCTCCTCCTCATAGCCTTCCTAAAAGAGTGTGTGCTCCTCTCCTGCAAATCTGTACAATGAGTTATTATTAATGAGTCACATTTTTCCTAATTTCTCCTTTGATTATATGTTGTCACTGTGGCTATATGGCAAAAAATGAAATATGGCAGATTTTTGAAGGATATTACTTTTTAAAAAAATGAGAAAGTCAGGAAAATACATGAGATTACAAATTTGTGTCAGCTTTTACTGGGAGAAAAAATAGCAATTCTTATAACAATGCCTTAATGTTGCACATTTAATGGATGAGGCAAATCTATCAATATTAAGTTTTACATTAAAAAAATCAAGGACTAATTAATGGAATACACCTACTTCTGTTTATTTCTATATATACATAGCACAAATATTTCGTTTTTAAAACCTGGTAGACCAAAAGATAATAACCAGAAATCCTTCATGAGCTCAGAACAAAATATCATCCCAGATTTGACAACAGGGGGGAGTAATAGTGTATTCATGTTTGTGTGGCTGTGCACACACAACAGCACAACAAAATGCCCCAGTTGTTAAAAAAAGAATTATTCATATGACAAGTTAATTTTGCTAGAGAAAATAAGATAATTGTTTGGGCTGTTTAGAAATATGTCTCTTAAAGTCCATGATAGATTAATGGGCAAAATTCTAGCAGGACAGCTGGAGTTTATAGCAAATGAAGAATATAACACGTCTGACAATTTTTCTATTGCATGTAGCACACATATGCATATATACTCATTTACAAAGCCCTAGTGGTTGAATTAAATTAAACTATTTTCTAACGCCTAAATTGGTCAATTGTAAGAAGCTAGGCTATCTGATCCATTTTAAAGAAAGACTCATTAAGCAGTAGCCTCCATTTCTGTCTTTGCAAGACACTGTGAGATGCAGTTAATGATTTGAAAAAGAATCTGTAGGCAGCAACTAATGATCCATTTGGGTCAAAGTTTCTATTGAACTTCTTTATTTCCATTTACAAACTATTTCAATGTGTTGTACAAAACAGTTACATTTCCTGTTCAATGTCTTTTCACTGATATCCTACTGGATCTGCTGAGACTCAATATCAAATGAAACTTGCATATCATATGACATTTGCATATTTTGGGGGTGTCCTAATCAAAGACTAGCACAGCAAAATCATTTTAACTTGTTGATAAACATTAAGGCATAATCTAATACTTTGCTGCTTGGAAAATACTAATAAGGAACAGATTTTTCTAAATCTATTTTGTCTTCCGCGTACACACAGGATAACTGTGGGAGGACTGTTAGTTACTGGTTTTCAATAACTTAACTGCTTCAAGGCAGATTTATAGTAATCTGGTTACATAACAACTAATAAAACGAGTTACCATGAGGAGAAAAGGGGCAATTAAGATAGCATAAGTAGTCCAACTGTTAAACACAACCACAACAGAAACAATTTCACACAACCCTGGGTAGAGAACAGACATTAAAGTGATACTGAACTTGCATGGGTGGAGAGGGGAGGGTAACAGGTACTCCACCAGAACAAAGGACCAGATGAAAGGAAGGGTTGCAGCTGTTTTCACTAAGTAGCATACAAGAAGTAAATATTGTCCCATTCATTTCCAAAGCCATATGTTCACAAACACACCTGCTCTAAGGAAAGGCTTTTGTTTTAAGAAACCACTAAATTTGCGATTATCTAAACAGCATCACATTGTTCATTTATGTAATATCACTTTTTCACTTCTTTAACTGGGAGCCTACGTGGCTAGTTAGCATTTAATTCTGTCTTCCTTTCCAATTTTCTTCAAAGCTACCTGATGAACCAACAGCAGAATTCTTTAAAAATCAAGTATTTATTACACCTTCATTCATCTATGCTGTCATCAGATTCCACTTTTATATATGTAAACATACATACACATACATAAGTCTATCTATATCTGCTCATGATAATCTGACACCAATTTTGATGTCAACATTTCAACCCAAAAGAACTTTGCTGCAACACCGCTAACCATTTCTCTATAATGGAAACCAAAAGTAGTCAAAGCAACAATCATAAAAACAACAGAGTTGAGTCTAGAAGCCATTTTTAAACAACAGCAGGTTTTCTACCAGATTGCTATGAAAAACTTCCAGCAAAGAGATTTTTTTTTCCAGAGGACAGTGCTCTATTACTTTCATTTGCTCTCTCTTGCCAAAATCTGCCCTTTCAAATTTTCAAGGCTTCCTTCCTTCCTGAGGTAAATCCTCAACCCAAAACAGCAGTTTGTTCTAGAAAAATATGTAACTGTGTGAAAGAGTAGTTATTTACTGTATCAGGTCAGATGCATATGTGCATACTAAGGAATCTTTTCCAAGTAGAAAGTTTTGTTTCCTGAGGATGAAATAAATGATGCAGAAGAAACACAAGCACTATTGGAGTTTCTTGTTTACTGAATAGATAGAGTTGAGTTAAAGGATGGCAACTGTGTTAAACCACAACAGGACATCCTAACTGAAAGGAGAAAGTAAGATGGAGATTAAACGTTTATTTTCCATTTTTTTTCATTTTGTTATATGCCAGATGGAAAAGAAATTCTGGCTGGAATACATTGCCCCATTACCAGTTAGAATTACTGTCTTTTCTTCAACTCTCTTTCCTACATTATTGCCCTTTCGGTTTCTGATAATTACCAAATATACAGTTCTTCCAGAAAACAGCCAGGTCAGACCAATCACTGTTTTTTTCAAGAAACTGAAGGATTATGGGCTGAGCTCCTGACAAAATTGTTAATTGCCCTTCTGTTAAGATTATCATTTGATATAAAAGATGGTGAAATTTATATCTCAACTTTCATTGGATTTCAGCATACTTACAGTCTGCTTCCTCTGGGATGCTATTAACTATCATTACAAACAACTTTTCAAAAGGAACATAACATATTCTAATACTCTGGAGCACTGTATCTGCATGTTGCAGGTACATCCATTTTAAATTATCCTCCCACTCCATTATCACCTCACCTCCCACTCTGCAATAAAAACAAGATTTGCTTGAAAGCAAAAGGAAGTAAACATACTGTTTCAGTAGTTTATAATAGCATAAAATGGACTGAGTATGGTTCAAGGATACCTGTGCACAACTGCTTGATCTATAATTTAACCACATTCTATTATTTCAGCTTTACACTTTAATTGGCTTCAAAGGAAAGCTAGAGAAACAGCATTTTTATGCAGTTTATCCAAGACAGACTCCTGATGTTTTCTAACACAAAATGACATTTGACATAGTGAACAAAAGTAAGTCTCAGAGGACACCAGATGACTGAAGACTGCCATTATTCAGGCTTCACAGGAATTTTATTCTCTTCTTTAGATTTGTATGAACAAAGATCTCCAACACCACCATTGCCTTGTATTACTTTTATTACATAGAGGAAAAAAAAAATATTACGGATTTCCAAGCCCATTTTGTTCCCAAGACATCCATGCCCTCAACACATTTTTATAGTTTAGACAAGTTTTGTCTGAGCAGTTAAAAAAAAACAAAACAAAACAAAAAACAACCACCAACTGAAACTCAGCCTATTAAAAATACATTTTTTCAGCTAGATCAGTCCCCTGTTCACAATGAAGTTACACAATGGTTGGTGCATTATCCAAGTAGGAACATGAGATGTCTGCAGAGAAGAGTAGGAACAAAAGTGGGAGTTAGAAAACAAGGGAGGGAGGGAGGGAGGAAAAAAAAAAAAAACAGGAATACCACACTGCTGTGCTTGGAAATCCGTAATATTTTTAGTGACCACGAGGAGTGTACAAAATTAGTTTCAGATCACTGCTTATTTGTGCCCCTACTTCTCCCAGTAGCTGAAGACAAGTTTTGTCGAAGAATTATGCTTCCAGTAAAACTGGGCACTGGAGCTGGATGTGCAGAATGTGCTAGTCCTTCCCTACTGAAACTTTGAATCATAGCATTATTTGGGTTGGAAGGGACCTGCAGAGGTCATCCTGACCAAGTACTGGTGCAAAGCCAGGCCAACTTTTATGCTACAACAAATCCCTTGGGGTCATTTTCAGTCAAGTTTTGAGTATTTCCAAAGAATAACCAAAAGAGAGACTGAGACTGTGCATCTGCAATTTAAGAGAATACCTGGTGCATGCCAACTGCATGTTGACCATTTGCACCAATATTGATAGAGTATTTCTATTTATGTGCACTTTTTAAAGAGTCACTAGAACCATCAGCTTCTACTTCATATCATATTGCTGAAGAGCCAAAAATAGAGGAAAATTATGTAATCATCACCTCAATAACACGAGGATTTGGGGTTTCAGGAGAAAAAATACCTTTGAAGAACTGAAATACAATAATTTTACAGGAAATAATGATAAAGAATTTGGCACCTAAAACCAGAAAAGCCTCAGGTGCCCCACAGATACTGATTACCTTTCTCCTATTGCTGCCCCTAAGAGACATAAGAAAACGTTTTGTTTATTTATAATGCTGTGTACGTTGAAAACACCTTGGTTGACTTGTGCTCAACATATTTATAGCTTATAAAGTAAACAGGATCATTCTAACAAAGAACAAGCCACTGGGACATATTCCAAGGGAGAAAAATACATAAACCCAGATGCTTTGTTTGTTTTGTTTGTTTTCAGAACTATATAGTAACTGCATCTTTATGGCAACCTCCTTTTATTGATTTATTTCACCTTTAAGAAACATTTCAGGGAGACTAAAGTATTTCACATGTAATTAATGGGATAAACACCCTTTTCACCTGTACATCAAGGCATCCAATCCCTCGCCTGCATTTCTACAGACTGAAATACATTATCATCTGACAGCGCTTCACTGACTTATATAGAACATGGAGAGACTTATGTACAGCAGTGTCCTAAGTGAAATCCTACTATGAACCTCTCCAGACACCTCTCCATTCCAAGGGGTACATTTCATTACCATACCCAGAGCCTGAAAAAAGTAGAAAACAGACTAGTTTGAGAGGCTGACTTGAGAAAAAAAAATTGGGAGTAACTAGTGGAGCCTGTCTGATAGTCACATGCGTAAACCTGCATTACTTCCAAGTTGGATACCCAAGCAAGATACATTTATTATGATTTTTATGAAAGCTCATATTACTTTGATCAAAATGTGCTCAGACAATACGGCACAGCTCACACATGCAATAAGCTGTCACATTAGCCTCCCTTCACCCCTCCCTGATGTCATGTTTAGCAATATTACTTGCCCAGTTCAGCGCACAAATATTTTGAGCACTCTTGCATACTCATAATATATACTTGCAAATGTTTTCTCCTCTTACCTTTTGCTCAGGTTAAAACTGCCATTTATACACTCATTCTACTCAAAAGAACACAACTCTGCTCCTGAAAACGTTATGTAGTGTAACCACCTCTCCTCACAACTCATGCCTCACCTCTGCTAATTTTATTTAAGTTATATTATAATCTGTGAAATGCTACAATAAAGCAATTTTAGGTAGAGTATTGGATCCCATGACCTTGGATATATTGGGAATTTATGTTGATCATGTCCTACACTACTACTACTTTAAGGTAAAGTATTAATAAGAATATAATAAACATAGATTTAGCTCTCTTCTTTTCATTGGAAAGACTCAAAACCAAAATTGATACTTAAAAAATGAGAAACCAAAAACCCAGTCTGTCCCCCAACAGTTGTCCTTCTGGGCTCCCTACTTAATGACAAACCAAATTATTTATATAACATACTCAGTAGCAAATGTGCACTATTTCTTATTTTGGTTATTCACTTTTCAGTATTATTTGCAAATACTTTTGACTGTGAACTGACAAAATGGCCCCTCCTTTCTCAACAGTAAACATCTTTAGACAATGTAAATATCTGTCAGCATCTCTATTTCTCTTTTCTTTCTACAACACATTATGGGAAAGCTCTCTCCTTCCTATTTTGGAAAAGAATAAACACTATCTCTAGAGTATATACAGAAGACATATCCATAACTAATTTAAAATCCTTGGCAGGATTTTCCTGCACAACTTTGAACTGTAATCCTTACCTTTCAGTGTAATCTTATTGAACCAAGAAAGATTTCAAGATTCGTGTGAGAGAAATTGTATTTTAGATATCACAAATATAAAAAGTACCTCAAGTACCTGCAGGAAAACTGCAGACTTGACCATCCCTTTTACAGGAGTGTCATCACAGCAAATGTTAGTCAACACTCAGATGGTCAACAAAGGGAAATGACATACAGTGGAGTCCAGAAAATTTTTCATTCTAATAATAAATAACCAGTGTATCAAAATGGCACATTCCTTTACGAAACAGTCTCTGCAAATAGTTTTTTAAACAACTTTTTACTGAGACAAAGAAGAAAAAAGCATACTAGGGTGGATGATACACTTGTGGAATTTATTAAGTTCAGCATAAATGCTAAGACTAAATGAGCTTATTTAATTTCCATAATGAAATTGTTTTTGTAAAGTTAAAAATACTGTAATGAGGCCAAAACGGTGAGCTTTCAGAGACTCCCATGGTGAAACAAATGAGATTTTAGCTTCTCTAATTGGGCATACTGCAAGCTGGGCTTGATGCTGTCCTCAGCACAGGATGTTTGTTATCCCTAACAAAAAGAGGTCTACAGCTGTCAGCATAATACCATATAGCTTTTCTGAAGCCAAGCCATCAGGAGGAAGGCTGCTGTTCTCTGACTGGGACCACCCAAAGGGAGAGATCAAGTAGAGAACAGCTCTACTCTTCCCTGATTAAGAAGTTACTCGTAAGGTAATTTATTTATAGATATCACAGAGAAGCTTTTGAAGCAAGAATTGAGTATTCCCAGAATCCTCTAAGATAATTTTATTTGATTAAATAATGAATATGGATATTCCCTTATTCTTTCATTCACACCCATCCTTTTTCCCCTTGGCTATGAGATCTCATTACCTGTCAACACCGACCTTCAGAGCCTGCCTGTTCAAGCAGGAAAATGAAAAATGTTAGAGGAATCGTTTTGTGTCTGTATTGCCAAAATCTGCTGTTTTGCTGCCATGTGCCACACCACAGTGTTGACCTTCAAGCCTCTGAGAACTTAAAAATAATTTTGAATAAAAATTATTTTCATTTTTGCCTTACAATGGTTTTCAGGTGTAAGCAATAGAAAAAAAATAAGCATTTTGCAGCAGTAAAAACTAGCCAGTTAGTTCTTTCACAGCAAAACCCTGACATCACATTTGAAGCAAGAACAATTCTATACAGGAAGAGAGCTGAATACTATTTAGTGCTGAAAGAGAGGGAATGTGACCATACATACTTTAAAGCACTAAATAGAAGGATATTTAATTCTAATTAGTTACTTGAGGAAGAAAGACTTCCCTGTAAACACAGTCTGATGGAGATTATTACTCCTTTGCTCTAAACTTAAGCCATCATTGTAAGATCAGACTGTTTAACCCATGCCAGAAGATTTTACTAGACTAAAAGTGTAAAGCCATAGCTTTAAAGCAACTGACTTAATAATTTTCCTATAACAATTCTATTGTTTCATTGTCACATTCAGAATGTTTATGAGGTTTTTTTGTATCTAGCTTTTCATTCCTTTCCTGGTTTTATGCTCTGCATTCACTCCTCAAGCATTCAGTTTTCCACCTGCTACAAACATAAAACAGGGTGGTTTTTTACAGAAAGAATTTCAGAAGCTTGATAGCTTCCACACATTCCACAATTCACCCCTCTGCTGACTTATAAAAAACGTAGGGAGTATAGCCTTTATAATGAAAGAGAACATTACGAAGAATAGTAAATAAAAGTGAATTAGAAGTTATTATCAGCAAAATTTTAAACCATCAAAAGCAATTAATATTTGCAAATGGACTTTGCCTTTTTGCTTAGGTTTTGGAGAGTGCAAAAGAGTGTAGCAAAACTGCACAGGAGGAATGAGAAATAAGGTTCTCCATCAGTAGTCAGAATGTTGCCAGAATTGTATAAGGCTTCCATTTAAAAATATATCTTTGCAGGTAAATGTTTAGAAACTTTTGTGAAAATGTGCTCTTCAACTGACTCCCAAAGGACCTTGTGTACTGCATTAATATTTTTTTTAAGGGAATGTAGGGAAATATTAGCAGGAGATAAACGAATCATTAAGTTTATCATTTAAATTTGAATTTTATTCATTAAAGCCTTCCAAAACAACCTCTACAGTACATGAATCTGATTTAAATAATGAGATATTTTAATTAATTTGAACTTGGAACTTCACTTTGGATCACAGAAACTTTCTTAAAGGGTGCTCAGAAGACCAGCATGGGGTAAAAGCAAAATATCACATTACCAAAAGTTCAAAGGAAACATCTCGAGAGCCACCTACAAAGACATGGATGATTCCAAGGAAAAATAAAGAAGGGGAAAATTATGACAAGCTTTTGTTCAACTGATTTCAAGAGTATTCATGAGTACCTATCTTTGTGTCTGCTATGACATAGTAGGCTAGCCAAAAATTAAATACTTATTATGGAGAGTTTATTAGTATGTGTAGTGAATTATTCAAAGTATATCCTTTCAAGGTGTAGAAAGAACACAGAAAGTCTGAGCAGCAACTCCCTGCATACCTACATAATACTATAAAAGACATTATTATGCTGTGTATATACATTAGCTGAAAGAAGAGTCTAGATTATACAGCCTAAGGGACAAACATAAACATTAAAAACCTAACTGCCTCCTGAAATAGGCATAAGATAGATTGTAACTGGCAACTGGCTGTCAGTTTTCAGAAACAACAATACCAAATGATGATGTATTGAAAGAAATTTAAAACATTAACATAAAGAAATATGCATCATCTCAGTGTTAACAATTATTCTAAACCAGTTTTTTTGCTAGACCATTTCTGTTGTTATATTTAATTTGGATCTAAAAAGCCTAGCAATTTATTTCCATAAATTGCTTTCATTAAAACAATAGGATATCTTCTAAAAATCTTTCTCTTATGCTTGCTTTATAAAAGTGTAAAATGTTTAAGAGTAAAATCTTTGTCCCACTGTTTTCCTTTTATGTTTTGCTACTACGATGAACAAATTAGATTGTCCCATCGACAGGCACATCTCAACAAGATCTGTTCTGACACAAAGCAAATAATAAATCTCGCCCTGTAATGAGTTCTGCTTTCTAATAAATTCATCCATTATTTTAGTTGAGAAGATTAAATGTTATAAAATATACAATACAAAGCACACACAAAATGTATATACATGCATACAAACTTTGGGGTTAAACCACATTTTGGTATACGCATTATTTCACAAATAACATGTCACCTTTATTTAAGCTGATCGGACCAGCATTTCTTCTCTAGCAACTGAAGCAGCTAATTTACTTTCATTGACCATCCAACGGGATAATGTACCACCTGCTTATTATGATTCTCTCTGGCTAGACATTTTAGAAAAAAAAATCATTTTTCTCCCCCATTCTGTAATCTAGCTTTGTACAAATGTAATGTTAAATTCTTCAATTCTCTGAGGCATTCTGTGAGTGGAAATGCTGGGATTTTTACAGCACCACATCTGTGCATGCACGTTGTGATTAATATAAGACAAAACCTTCAGGCATATTTCAACTGATGCAGCAAAGCTGAACTTACTTGAAGCACTGCAAAATTATCTGGGTTTTCAATTCATTTATTTGTTCACAGTCAGACAGGTATAGAAGATGAAACACTTATCTTCATTGCTGTACAGAAGTAGGATGTGCACATATAGAGGTAAAAGAGCAGCGAACAGTGTTACAATAGATTCTAATATTTTGGAAATAATTTGCTTTCCAATCCAGTTGAATATTTTAAACAACTTAATATCCTTCAGAAAGTCTAAATCATAATGCAATGAGGAATCCTATCTAGTCAGTTGTTCTTTGCTATTTATGTTTCCATATTTCTATTTCTACTGCTGTGTAAACATCTACCACCCCACCAAATGCTAGTCCATACTTACCACTGAAAATAAGAAAAAGGAGACAGAAATATGCTATGTTCAGTCTGTTACTTCATTTTGGGTTCAGAGACTACAGTTTTGACAGTAGGGCCATCTGCTGTTGACTTTCCTTCTCATCATAATACCAGTCCAGTCAAAAGCAATTAAGTGTGTTTTGCCATTATAATATGCAGATAATTATGATAAATTACAGTTTTTAAATGAGCCTCAAATTATGCATATGGTAGGTATTTTGCTTCCAGTTACTGATGTAAAAAAATATTCCTGCATTTGCAAAATATTTCAGCTATTTTATTGATGATGTTAGTTCTGTAATGAGATATCTACAAGGAAACTTCTTAGGCACAGAGCCTGACAGTCATTAGAAATCTATTTATATCTCAGCAAGACATTTTGCCAAGTAGATACTCATACCATTCTGCTGTGCCATTATACAAAACACTTACAAAATAGTCTACATTATTGTTTAACAAAAATCAAAAACATACACAAACACACAATTAAGTAGCCAGAAGAATAGTTTAGGTTTTGTTACAACATGGAATTATTATTTAAGAAACTAAGATAGACTAAAACACCTAATGAAAACATCACTTGAAGAAATACACACTAACACTGTGTTCTGTTGAGCTCTCATTGACATTGCTCAAGTGATCCCCCAGGATTAGCCAGGCATGAAAAAGTAACAATTCAAAGTGGAGTCACTAAAAATTTTTCCTTTGCTGTAACACTGGATTTATCTTGAGCATACTTTTTCTGATGGGGGAGGTCATACCGCCATATTTCTCCAAAATTTAACTGAAAAATCACCACTGTTAATCGGTTTTTTTTTTTCATTATGTTTCCTCAGCATTTCCTTGGTAGTGAAAGGACATCTTGAGAAATAATCAGTCCCTACAATGCAACCACATGCTTTTCATGACCACACCAGCACTGAGTGATAATCCAGGACCCTTCATACATCTAATTCTCGTCAGGAATGTGCTACACGCTATGAAAACTGGCTCATAAATCCTGAGCACTAACAGCAACTGGCAACACCTGAGTCATGGCAGGCCACAGGGGAACAATGAGGAAGACAGGAAGGCCAAAAAAATGACACAATAATGCCAGCAGCAGCAGAATCAAATGTCAGCTCTGTTAAACACATGGAGGTGGTGTCTGCATGGCAATGGTCTCGTCACCTGCCCCTCATTACGGCCGCACTATGTTCAAATACTAGTCAGAGAGAAAAAAGTTTGCAAAAGATAAGTATTAATTCAATTTGCTTCACAAATTTTCAGTCAAAGATATGAATAGTATGAATTTATATTTAAATCTTTTTCCTCAGATAATGCAGCAGAGCAATATTTCTGTGAAGCAGCGATACAGAAGGAAAACCAGTGGTCAACATGTGCTCTGCTAAAATTTCAGATAGCTCTTCAGCTGTGCTTGCAGTAACCACATACATTCAGAAACCAACAAAACAATAGCAGAATATTCCTATCTGTGCCTTCCAATTCTGAGCACTTCAAGACAGGAAAGGATAAGATCTCTAACTAAAAGCAACAGAGCATTTATACAATTCCACTCATAGAATAGATGTGTTTTCTCTCCATATCTCTCTGCTAGCTGAGTCACCACCATTAACAGCCGCCAGTGCGTTACCATACTTTTTTCTCCTTGGCAGGACAGGCAATTGCTCCCCACAGTGCAGATGCCAGTCAACATGGCAAAAGGAACTGTGCTGAGCATAATTTCCCTTCCCATAACATTAAGTTGTTTTCAAAATGTTTGGCTGCCATCAGATCACTTCTTGGGGTGAGCTGTTGCGTCTAGATTTGTTTTCTGTCGAGCATAACATTTAGTTGTACTCTATTTCCATAATCAACTAAGTGGATATTTGTAGTTCTGAACTGCTACAAAATTTAACAAACCATTCAACTAAAAAATCTTTTGTTATAAAAGCTCATTGAAAAAGATACTGAAAACTTAATGTTTAGTTAATTTATGTTTACAAGATTAGCCTTGCAAGGTATCACAAAAAATAAATTTTACTACTTAACATAGTTCTGTATCCAGGATTTCAGAAGAGGATATTTGAATTCCAAGGCTTCATGTCTAACACAACAAGACAATGTAATTTGGAGTGGGGAGAGCTGCACATAAACTGTGGTGTATAAATATACTCACATGAAGTCTATCCACGTCTTGACTGCTGCTTCAAAAGAAAATTTTTGCCCATTGTAAAAAATACTATTTTCTGAATAAAAAGAAGAACTGCAGACTCTGCTTCACTAATTAACTTGAATTCATGCCCTCAGTCATCAATGCAGGTATCTGTTCAGAAGCCTGCAGGATGACAGAAATATTCACTGAAGCTTTCTGGAAGCAGCAATGCTGGTTTCTGCGGCCTTTAAAAAAACATATGTCAAGACCGAGAAGAGCTAAACAGAAAAACAAATAAAATTCAGCAAATAAAAGTCCTCTTGTTAAGCAGGTAAGTTCTCAGCATACTTCTACTACAGATCTGCTCTTGGAAACAAAATATAATTAGCACCATAGCTAGGACTAATAATCAGTTAAGGGGGAACTGGCTTAACCAACACAATACATTTTGAACAGAGCTCAGGAGACTATCTCCACAGAGGTGTTTCAGTTTGGAATACTGTCATGCCAATTACTATTCATGCAATGCTAAAAATGCACATAAAATACTGTAACCAGCTAAGAAACACTAACCCTGAATTAAAGTTCATACAACTTCAATACTAACTGAGAAGCAAAATTTTCATTTTCAAATACTTGGTATTCCAGTTGTGAGTCAAAAGGATGTCAAGGTGAGAAGTCCATGCACAAGCACATACAAGAGGGGTTACAATTTGATGTAACTGTGACACTTCAGTGATTCCCCAGTACAGCTACAGGTGCCAGCTTATACAAATCTAGGACAAAAAAGTATTTTCCTATTGTCCTCTAAAATACTTCTATTTAAGAAGAGAGAATATTTATTATTAAACCAGGAAAAAGACAAAGGGCAATACCTGCAAAACATTACCCACCACTAATGCTTAGGTGACCAGTTTGGGCAATTACGATACAGTGAAGATGTGCTCCTAGAAAGGGATGTCTTGGTGCTTTATATCAGTAGGAAAAGAGTCTGTATCTTTGTGAATCCATCAAGGTCTTCAGCAGACAATTTGGGAAGTGATTATTTCTGGTAAGATGGAAAGTAGATATGGCACAAATATTTTCAATCTAAATAGTGAGACGCAAACAAAGTGGAAAGATACCAGTTTTCATCATCTTTACATGCACCAACTTCATTTTCAAATTTTGTCAGATAGTCTATCAATCTCACTTCCATGACATTTCAAACATTTTCCACAAAGCTGTACTGCAAGTTGTAGTTTTTAGCAATGACTGAAACATCTTGATATTTTTTTACTAAAAAAAAAAAAAAAGAAAAAAATCGATTTCCCATTGTTATTCATGATTGAGGTCTTCCATATCAAATAAGCTGTGGTGCAACTCTCTACAAGCACTCAGAAGGAACTGTTAGCACTTAAAAACCATCTTTAACTGTTCTGTAACTGCTCCCTCGCTTTTGGTCTGTTATACCTCATCCACCTGAAAGCACCTTTCTGCCACAAGCTTGGCAGCCAAAACCCCTGCAGCACTGCCAGGGAAGTAGGAAGCAAGCTGTAGAAACCTCTGGCACACCCTTTCAAAAAGATAAGACATCAATCTTCCCAGCACTGTCAAAGTCATCCACTAACACAGAACATTTCTGGAAGGAAAAGGGGGGGGAAAAAAAAAATCACCCATATTCACCTGTTTGGTATACATAACAAGGAGATAAACTCAACACCACTTAAATGCCTCTGGACTTGTTATCATCCATTCTCATACTCCACTGAACCAGTTATCTGCATTCCCTGGCAGGCACAAAGACCTCGAAGCCCTCAGTAATACTAACAGTGCAGTAAGCACCTCCCAAGCAGCAGATCCCCCCCGCTTTACAGATTGGCATCTGTGATAACTGGAGTTGAAACACACAAAGCATGCTTACCATGTTGCATACTTTGGCACAAGATCTGTCATTTTTGCCCTCAAAGCACTGTGTATGCCTGACGTGCTTTGAGATAGAGCAGGAATCACAGCATGCCCAAGAAAATTGTCCAAAATCTATCAACTAACAGGCTAAATCTACCTAAAAGCACAACTCATTCAAGTATATCTTAGCATAGGCAACACTGAAAGCAAAGTCTTTACGTTACTCTCTTTTAAAACTGCACATGAACAGTTCTCAGGTCTACAGAACTATAAATATTATGTAAAATAAAGAGTAGAACTAAACAGTAAGTGGATTTCCATGCAGGTCCTCACTTGCAGTATGCTTGTCTTTGGACATATAGGCATACAAAACAGCAACTCAAATACCTTTAAAACACAGAGTCTGCCTGCAAGCCCTTCTGAAGCAGAATGTCTTCTGGAAAAGGGTATCATCTTTACTTTTGGACGCCTGTTATCCAATGTCAGAAAATCTTAAGTCTTTAAGCAATGCAGGAAGGCGCAATAAATTGGCTGACAATGCTGTCCTTTAACTTAGATTCAACACTAGCCTAGGCTGTGCCCATTTCCAGTATATGGTAATATGCTAGCACAAGAGAAATTGAAATCCTCTGTGCTCCTTTTACAATTTTTATAACATTGATTCAGGTCCTTGGCAAAAGCAGCAGAAGCAGTAAAAGTAGAAATATTCACCCAGAGTATCTGAAAAGTAAAACTAAATTTCAAACTGCCTTATTCATGGTTTAAAATAAAAATCTGCTGACATCTGGTATGGATCAGCTGGCTGAATTGCTTTGATTAGTCATCCACAGCCAAGTTCTTTTTTTATTTATTCATTTACTCATTTATTTCATGGTTATAAAAATGTGTTTCATAATAAATATGGAGAGTGACAACACAATGCTGATTAACAAATATGATGTCCTCAATTTAACAGATTTCAGTTATTAAAAGGAATCATGTGTCTGCAAAAATGTCAGTCCTCAATTTTATCTATGCCATTACTGTCACAATTTGGTTTTGCCTTTCTTTGGATATGCTATGTTTGTAGGTGTTGACAAAGTATTAAGAACTACAAGAAAGTGTGTGTGCGTAGAGCACTTCTGTGAAATTGTATTATAGGGACTCTTTCTCTAGCACATGACAATCCTGAGCTGCAAAACACAGCAGGCTAAGAGTCTGCCCCAAGGGAGTGTAAATACAGGCATGTGTATATTTACTCTGCTGTAAGCACCTACTGTAGCCCACCAATGGACTGAGCTTATCACATCTCTGGTCTGACCAAATGCAGTATTATCTGCATGAACCAGTTTCCCAAAGGAAGCAGAAATGTCCAAAAAAAAAACAACAAACCAACAAAATCAAACTCAAGCCTTGAATGCCTAGTTTCTAGAGGGAGAAGGCTCAGTCAAGCAACTGATAAATATTAGAAACGTACAATAACTTGTGCTGAAAAGGACTTCAGGAAGGCATAACTCTTCACTCCAAAAAGAGCCAACTCTGATGCCATATCAACTTGCTGAGGGTCATACTGAGTTTTTAACATCTCCAGAGTGGAAGTATCATAACCTAATAGCCTTTTCAGATGTTGATTATCATCATAATTTTTATTCCATTTTTCCTGATTGAACTTCCCTTGCTGCAGCTTTTTATTGCTTTAATAAATACCTCCAAGAAGACTCTTGCTCCAACTTCTCTATAATCTCCCTTTAGACAATTGAAGACAGAAACTAGAGTTGCCTCTCAGAATTCCCCTTCAGTCTCCTATTCTCTGTACTGAGCCAATCCAGCCCTTGGCTTTTTATGCTTCAGATCCCTTTTTATCCTGGCGTTTTGCAAAGCTGCTTTCTAGCCAGGCAGTCCTCAGTGTGTAGTGTTGCATGGGTTTGTTCCATCCTAACTGCAGGAATTTGCATTTGCCTTTGCTGAAGGCAAGGTTCCTCTGATCCCATTTCTTTAGCTAGTTGAGAGCACTCTGAATAGCAGTGCTGTCCTCCAGCAAACAAATCAACCACTCGCTTCCAAAAGAGTAACACAGGGCAAACTTACCAAGATTGCATGCCACAGAATCATACAGGTTATTATGAAGATGTTAAGCAGCAGTGGTTCCAGCACTGAGTCCTATAGAACTACTAGGTCGCTATCAAATGGTGACCAGCTGGACTTCGTATCACTGCCTTTGAGCCCAAGTAAAGGCAGTTCTCCAGCTACCTTATAGTCTGCCTAATCTGTATCTTATCAGTTTAGCCACCAAGTGATCACTGAAACCTGAAGTCCAGGGTTCTAATCTTGCTATTCATCTTCCTTATTTTCCCCATTATCTTAAACTCCATCACCCCACAGTTGTGTAGCCAAGGCCACTACAAACCTACTCACCAGGACTCTTCATCAGGTCTTCTGTACTCATGGAGCAGCACATCCAGCAGACCACCTTCTTTGATTGATGGAGCCAACATATGCATTGAGAAACACCCTCAACACATTCCAGAGATCTCCTTGATTCCTTGTGCCACGTCATGTTATCCTTCCAGCAGATGTTGATAGGTCAAAGTCACTTGCAAAAAAACCGTTTTCAATCAAGCTTCCTTCAGCTCTCTAAATAAGGCTTCACAGAATTCCTTTTCTCAACCAGACAGTCTTCAGTGGATGCTGAGACACATTCACTTTGGACTCTCCTTTGATCTTGATCAGCTTGTTACTCCTTCCAAAGCAAATATGGCAGTGCAAATTCAAACCACTAATTAGTGTAGAGCACAGGACCTTTTTCCATCTTACACTTTCTGCTACTCCAAAAGAGCCTGTATTCATCCACTGCAGCACTTCATTTGTGTGAGATATCCTCCACCACATTTCTGTGACCCTAAAAGAGTAACGTGATGGTACACAGACTTCTTATTCCTCCTTTTTGCTTCATATGCACTGTGTGTTTCTGTACAGGTAATTGAGATGGGCCACTAGGGAAAATGTGAAAGGCTTGCTTATAATTCTGCTATTTAAGTACTTCTCTGGCCCTCACTCTGCCAGTACTCTTTAGCCTTTGCTCTCAATTCCCTGGTAAATCAAGGATAAAGTCCTTCTCCCTAGATTAGCAAAACCAGTTACACTGCTAAAGAGCAACAACCCTACTATGTTCAAGCCAGGCTGCTCACTTTCCCTCACTCTTAAAGGGTACCTTGGGCAATGTGAATCTAGCATGTGTTGATGCATCACTTACTTGAAATTGCAAATGACCAAGAAGGACAGTTCTAAAAGATATTAACAGTCATGCAGCTTAATCAAAGGTTTTTCAGACAGTTGTTCACACTTAAGATCAGATGTGAAGCATTTTTCCCCCAAAATGATCCTCAACATTAGAAGGATGTTAATATATGTTCATACTGTGGAAGAACAGATCAACAAAACCCACTGAACTACAAAGGTGTACAAGATGCATGGCTGCTTTTGTGAGGAATTACTGAAATTACAGGAAGACAACAACTATAGGTGGTTTGGTTAGTCAACGAGATAAGGATGTACATTACCCTTCACCATATATTCCAACAACGCTGCTTCTTCTATTTATTCATATCTGCATGAAGCAGAATTTTCTGGAAAAGCTGTTGTTAAAAACAAGTACAGTAACCTGCTGAGTACTGAGAATGAGCTACTTTTATGTTTGAAACTTCCCACTGCTCCTAAACAGATTCGTGACTCCAAGTAGACTCATCTATCTCATTAAGAAGCACCATTAGGGAAAAGACAGAAACCTTTGAATTTAATTAAAATTCAAGTACATTTTATCTGAATGCACATTTTTATATATGTTCTTACATACAAAAGGAAGAGTATTATGAAGTTATATCTAAGCACTTGTTTACAGAGAAAGAATAATCAGCTAATATTTTGGGAGAGTGCCATGAAAACAGTCAAATAGAGGGGAAAAGGTACTATCTATAAAAGTTTGGCAACTCTTGCTTATAGCTTCCCTAAACATATAAGGATGACAGATGACATAGCCTATCTTTGCATGCCATGGCCTACTCCAAAAGTTACCCAGTGGAAAAAAGATGCATCTTGATATCTCAACTTGAAAGTGATCTTCAAATGTGTTAGACTGGAAATATAAACAGCTGATGTGTAAAGGACCATGGAAATCTACTGATCAAACCTGAATCCTGTTTCCATTATCTTTTGTGACAAGGAGGCTGCTCTGATTTAAAATCCTTAATCTTACAAATATATTTTTAAGTAACCTTTTAATCTCTTAAAGGAATACTTCACAGTTGCCTTAGCTAACTGGTGATCTTTGTAGACAGCTTGCATAACATGAAACACAAAGCCTAGCCTGTAGGTTTTTCAATTATGTGTTCAGCCAATATCACCAAACCCGTGATTCCATTTCAATAATTAAACTAACAAAAATGTGTCTTACCAAGAAAACATCCAGAGGTAAGAGGAGGCTCATGAAGGTGTTGGGAGAGAGAAGCAGGAGAAAAGCTTACAGATTCCTTTTGCTACAGAAGACAAAGCAGAAAATCAAATCTAGAAGAAATAAGCATATAGATAAGCCAGAATGAGTTTCAAGTGTTCTTTGTCTGAATTCTGAAATAGTTCTCATGACATCACTGAAAGCACACTTATTTTTCTTCTCCACAAAGTCTGGTAGAGGGATTACCCAGGGAGGTTCACTGTTACTGAAAAAATCTGCCTTCATGCTCACTGTCATACATTGTTTTGCACAATAACTAACAAACATGACAAGAATCAAATAACCACTTAACTACAGATTCTCTTCCGCAACAGAAAAAAAGCTGTAGGCCAATAAAAAAAAAGCAGTCGAACCAAATCCAGAAATAACACATTCAGTATAGTAAGAGACCTACTTCAAAAGCAAAACACATCTGAAGAAGCCCATGCAGGTGATGGGCCTCTACTACAGTCCGAGTATTACATACTACATTGGAAACAGCTCATGCTCAGAGAAAGAATTTAAGAAATAAGGCAAGTGTGGAATAGACATGCTCAAGTCTTGCCTTATGGCTTCTAATGAAGACCATAGTTTTCTTTTCACTTGTAGGCACTCTTCCCATGAAATTCTATCCCAGCAGGGTGCACTGGAACTGATAAAGCCAAACCAAACCACAATTTTCTTCTATCAGTTCCATGGCTATAAACACCTCACCTTTATAGGAGTAATAGCCTTCTAGTTTCTGAGACACAATACTGAGCCTCCCTTGTGCTGACAAAACCCATTCAGTATCCCACTTGTGTAAGTCATTGATTTGAGAACTTAGTGGCATTCACATATTAGACTGAGGACGACACTGACCTGTGGTACCTAGTATTCCAGACAGGACACCTTACTTCTGAAAAATCATCAATCTTTTTTCTAATAAAGACTATTGCCATGGAAGCTTCTCGTACAAACAAAAGCTCTATGCCAAGGAACACACATTTTCAGAACATCCATTTTCCAGGAACATGCATTTTAAGAAGTAGCAAGACCTTTATATACATAGAAAAAAAACAAACAAAAAAACCCAGCAAAAGTAAACTAACCAAACAAAACAAACCACAAACAAAAAAAAAATCCCACTAATAAACCACCACATAACAAAACACAAACAAACAGCATACTGCACAAACACACAAAAACCAAATCAAACCAACAAATAAAAAAACCCCACCCAACATAGAATAACCAGAGTGTTTGGACTGTTTAATTCATCTGGTAAGCAGAGGGGAAAAAAATTAAACAGGATCAAACTTCATGGAGGCTCAAGTCTGGCTCCCAGAAACATCCTCAACTTTTACTGGTAAGCTTCAGAATTCAGAAGTCTTGGAAGTTTTCCACTGCAGCAAAAGGCAAAGCTTTAAGAAAACTACAATATTTTAACTAGACCTTAAGCAAAATAGCCTTCTCCTAGGTCCATTCTACAATGTGGTCAAAGGGAGCTGCATTTTACACACTGAAAACATGAACAATTTTCAGCACTTGCAAACAGCAGTCTGGGGAAAGAGAGGAAAAGAGCATTTCCTTTCAGAACTTTGCTTCTACAATCTGGTGGAATTAGGCAAGCTGGAAAACTTCACTAACCTATCTCTGAAATACACCACAACATTTTAATTAAAGCAGTTTCGTACTTATATCTTTGATCTCGGATCAAAGTGATCACCCAATATAAAGCTGAACCAAGTATTCAGGTATTTCAAACGCTGAATGACAGGCCAACTGAGGATTAAAGGTCAGGCCAATAGTATGAAATGTATAAAAACAGACAATGCTAAAGAAAACTTAGATCTTCACAAAACACAAACAGCCTTCAGGCTTGCTGTAAGTTTACTCAAAGTGAGACAGCATGATGTATTCAAGTTGTGCTCCAGGCTGGATGCCTAAAGACAGGGTTGTGCTCATGACTATGGTATCAATTTGCTACATGATCTATTCTTCTGGATTCACCTAGATTTCTCTACTGACAGGGCAGATTTATGCTGCAGTTTTAAATGACTGTCATGGGTCTACTTCCCTATGGGATGTATACAATTTCACTTTGGGCTTCTCATTATCTGTCCAAAATGCTTTTGCCTGCTAGTTTTTCATACAGCCGGAAATGAAGTTGAGGTCTCCTCAACAATCATGGTTCCTCAGGGACTGTATATGAAATTGCTATTGCTCACATAATAAATTCCTCAAGTATAGCATACCAATGAAGCAAAGAATGCTCTTTCCAAAGATTTATTTCATTGTTGACTTCAAATTTCTCCTCCACATAAGAGCTTTTTCGGGTTTTTAATCAGAGGTAAGCCTCTGAAAAGTTCTTCTGGGTTAATACTGAGTTATCAGATAGGCAAAGCAATAACAGTAATTCACTAAGGACCTCTCATGGTCTTAATTATCAGGTTTTGATTGAGATTGCAAACAACTACCACAGTTTTTATCACAGGTCTGTCAGAGCAACTAAACCTGCATAGTAACTTTGCCAACACATCCTGAATCTCTCTTCTAGCAATGATTTTTGCATTATCTGTCTGCAACAAACCTCATTCAGCTACGTGTGATAAGTACTTTTCAGTACGGTAACATGGGAAATAATTAACAGTACTTCTACTCTTTGCACCAAGGTGACACTATAGTACTACTGTACAGATACTACTTAAAAATATGAGGGTATCAACAAAAATCACAAAAAAAACCCAAATAAAGAGCAGGTGGGGGAGGAAAAGTGATTTGTGTAACAATTCTATCTTGAAAAACTTACCTTTTGTCTGGTTACGCACACAACTGAAGCTTAGGTGCTTACATAGGTAGCTAACTTCCTGTGGCTAACTTCAATACTCAACAGAGAAAGAAAGGCTTTGTCAAGAATCAATTCAGAGCAGAGACCCCATATAAGTATATTGTGGAAACAATTTCTTCTAGAAATGATGAAAACATAAAAGGAGTACAAGAAAAACTAGCTGACTGAAGCTAGGTGGTTCACACTGGAACACAGAGAAATAGAAAAAGAAATTTATTATATCATACTATTTGTTCAGCCTTGCAGAGTTCAATGAATCAGACTTTTGATATGACTGGGTTACTGCCTTCCCATATTCTTTGAGGAGTCTTGCTGTCTGCAATTCTGAATGACGGCCACAGGAAATAGATTTCATGGATATTTTGATATGTAAGTAAACAGAGGTCATAACATTCCAGTATAGGAATGGTAATGTTTATCTAGAGTTTGGCTTCGCTGGCTATACACTGTAACTAATCTTATGGCAATATCAGCACGATCTGTGGTAGCATAAAAGATGAGGCCTTGTTTCTCTCTCTAATTTCAATTTTACCCCAAAGTTTCAAAGCACCAATTGAAGAAATTGAACACAAAAAGTCCTATCATATTCTATGAGATTCCTGAATATAAAAAATTAATATGAACTACCTTCAATATGTGAACTATCAACTATATTATTTGTTACTGTGACTGTGCAAGTGGTATCTTTCAGAGCCACATTGTGAAAAGGTGATAATGTGGGTTTATGTCATCAAGGGTTCATGGGTTCTCATCATCTGAACACCTAATCATCATATTAATGGTCCTGGATTTGTTTAGAAAACAGCTTTAAGATACAGGACTTAGGTCCTTGACTTCATTTTATGCAGATCATGAGATCATGAACACGAATTATGCATTTTGAGGGAGCGATGCTTTTAGAACAGTTTGCTCTATGAAGAGCAACAGTAACACAACTCACCTTGAGAACACCTGAAAGTTAGTCACAGCATATGGCGAGTAATTCACACTAAGTAGTGGACAGAATGGAGATCTTCCTGTGGAATGGAGAACAGATCTCCAGTTCTGTAGACCCTCATAGCTTTCTAAAACAAAAGATTTGATGATTTTCTGGTATTATTCAGATGGTCAATACTTTCCGGATGAGTTACATCATTCAGGAATGAGTTACATTAGCATTCTGTGATGTTAGTCTCGCTTCTTGTCTTTTATTCTTTTAAAATGAACAAACTCACTCAAATCTTTTTAAAAGAGGGGGAAAAAAAAAAACACTTCGACATTACTAGATTTCTTCAGACTAAGCCAGGTGATACTCATTTGCTCAGCTCTTGTCCAAAACAATTCTGCACACAGCTATAAAAACCACTTAAGATTCAGATGAGCTTCAGCGCATGTAACAATCCATAATCCTGGCTATAGCAGCTGGCATCTCTATAGCTGTTTCTCCATCTGGTAAATGAGAAGAAACATACTAATCTTGGAGAAAAATGAGGACACTATTATGATGAAGTTCCACTAAGTCATATATTAAATAATAAAGTTTAAACACTTTACATACTGATGTATAAAATAACTTAGGTAATCTTTCAAATGTGGACTTTCAAAAGTTACTACTTTTAAAATATCTCAGGTGATAATACTTTTCTTATAGGCTAGAAGAAATGGGAAAAGCAACCAGAAAAGTGCCATGTCATGATGTTCTAGAATAATTTCAGAAGGAAAATGGAATTCAGGACAAAAAATTTTTTATACTGTATTATGAAAGTCTCTTCTGTACAACCAAAGCATAATCAGAAGCCAACAAACATTACCATAGTCTTTTTGGATTAATTTGCAGTCAATATCTGGTTGTCTGTGACTGAATTTCAGTCAACGGAACAATATCAGGAACAGAACAACAAGGACCTTAAACTTGCTGTTCTTTGAGGAGCTAAACTAACTTTGTATCTCCCACATCCCTCATAATCACTAGTTTTCCTTCATATTCCTAACATCTGTCATCATGTGCTGCCATTCAGCGAGACTTAGACAGGCTGGAGACTTGGGCAGGGAGAAATTTAATGAGATTCAATAAGGCCAAGTGTTGAGTCTTGCACCTGGGAAAGACCAACCCCATGTATGAGTATAGGTTGGGGGCTGAGCTGTTGGAGAGCAGTGAAGGGGAAAGGGATCTGGGGGTCCTGGTGGACGGAAGGAAGACCATGAGCCAGCAGTGTGCTCTTGTGGCCAGGAGGGCTAATGGGATTCTGGGGTGTATTAAAAGGGGTGTGGTTAGTAGGTCAAGAGAGGTTCTTCTTCCACTTTACCCTGGTGAGGCCGCATCTGGAATATTGTGTCCAGTTCTGGGTCCCTCAGTTTAAGAAGGATAGGGAACTGCTGGAAAGAGTCCAGCACAGAGCCACAAAGATGATGAAGGGACTGGAACATCTTCCTTATGAGGAAAGGCTAAGGGAGCTGGGTCTCTTTAGCTTGGAGAAGAGGAGGCTAAGGGGTGACCTCATCTATGCTTTTAAATATGTGAAGGGTGGGTGTCGGGAGGATGGGGTCAGGCTCTTCTCAGTGAAGCCCGGTGACAGGACAAGGGGCAATGGCTGTAAGCTGAAGCATAGGAGATTCCGTGTGAATACACGTAGGAATATTTTCCCAGTTCAGGTGCCAGACCATCGGAACAGACTGCCCAGAGAGGTTGTGGAGTCTCCTTTTATGGAGGTATTCAAAACCCATCTGGACGCGCTTCTGTGTGAGCTGGTCTAGGGAATCCTGCTGTGGCAGGGGGGTTGGACTAGATGATCTTTCGAGGTCCCTTCCAACTCCTAATATTCTGTGATTCTGTGAACATATATCCTCTCATCATCCCCATAGCCATGCACTATATATCCAAGTTTATTCCTAGACTTCTCAACACAGTACTCTTATCTTGCTCCCTTTTCTCCCAAACAGCGATGTATCTAGCTCCTTCTATGAATACATACTGAAAACAAAGGTGATAAAAGTAGAATTCTCCCTTTCTTCTTCACTGTAAGGCCATTAACATGGGTCTCTACTCCACGCCAACATCAATTATCACAGTACCTCTAAGACCTCAGTAATTTTAAGACATTGCTTTAAACTGGCCAAAAGATCCATAAGCTATTAGAGCACAGATAGAGATGGAGTAATGGCATACACCTCATCTCCTTAAGCAGGTAACAAATCAGATAAAAGGATATGGTTTACAGAAAAATGCTCACATCACTGCTGTGTGCCATTTAACAATTCTAAATTTACAACTTTTGTTCCCTACTGCAGATCCATTTGAAAAATGCAAAGGAAAGAATATTAATATAAAAATACCCCAAAATATGTTTTAAGCATAGTGTTACACATCTGAAAAGTATTAGGCTCATTAAAACAAAAAATATTGGTAATATTTACCTAGCTAACAGCAGTACAGTTACTAGTGATATGCTCTGCTGCATTGACAGTAACTCAACATAAAAGTTTTTTTAAATGCTTATTATCATGATAATGAGCTAAAATGCTGCTTCCTGAATAATGAAATATTTGGCCCATGCTATGTTACAGCAAGTCCCTATAAACAGAATATGCAAATAACTACAGAGATAATGGAAAACTGACACGTTATACACTGTTATTTTGCAGTGTTTTCTGAAAGACTAGGGTAAAACACTGTATGGCACTGCAGGGAAGAGCAAGAAAAGCACTCAGCAATTAAACTTCCTAAATGAATGACATTTTTGACATTTCTCTTCCCTTAAGAAACTTCATGACTTAGGGTTGGATTTATTCTATTTTTTCCTAGGAAAAAACAATCAAGATAATGATAGCAATCTGTAAACAGATGAGTAAGAAATCCCAGAAGCAATGTCATATTAAAAGGCCATACTGGATATTAGTAAGTAATACTGCTTTAGAACATTTTTAGGTTGACTCATAGATGTTTATTTTGTCGGGTTTTTTTTCTTTCTTTAGAGAAAACTTTCCAGAAAACAAGATGACACTTTAAGGGAATTTCAAAATGTCATTTAATCCAGCCTCTACCCCTAGTAGGCTCAATCACATCTGCTACAGATACCCAGATAACTTCTCCAACTAAGACTTTCAGCAGCAGAGACCTCACAGCCCTCCCAAAGTGTTAGATGAGGTTCTTTCTCTCCCCCATTTTTGCAAAAGTTCATTCCTAACATCTGACCTGAATCTCTCTCACTGCAATTTAAATCACTGCTTCCCCTGGTTTCAACAAGCCTTGTAACTTCTCCTTTCCCCTCTATAATACTTACCTTCACAATTCTGCTGTTGTTTATCCCTTCATTCTTGAAATTCAGTGCACCAAACCTGATACATCAATTCAGCCAAGGTCCTATTATGCATCACATAATGTAATGCTGTTTATTAGTTTTCACAGCAGAACAGTATTGATTCACAGTTAGTGTAGTATTCAACACAGTTCCAACTTTTTCTTCAGTTTCAGGTGTAACTGCACCTTGTGTTTGTGCTGGTAATTATTCAAAGTGTAGCAAACTACAGTAATCCTTAACAAATCTTTATAGACTAATGCTCCAGTGTTTAATCCTAATCTGTCCTTCCAAAGTTTTTGCTGCTTCCTCTTCAAGATCACCTGCAAAGCAAGCAGGTATTAGGAACAGACCCAAACTAAATCATCCAGAAACACATTCAGTCCCCTAGTCAATAGCAGCAGCTTCACACAGTCTACAGTTTCCTGACTACTGGTTGATTCAGCTTGCAGCTGCTACATTTACCACGTATTTCTTTTTCTTGCTTAGAAGTGTAGCACGCAAAAAAAAAAGTGTTCAGGTGTTTAAGGCAAGATGCATCTCATCTGCAGCTTCTCTGACATCTACAAGGCCTGCCACTTTTACAACATTAAATTAGCCTAGTTCGACAAGAGTTGTTTTCAATCGAAACACCTGTATTTATTTTTTTTCAAAGTGTTTGCCAAAGATTGTGAGCTCCTGCACTTTTCTTGAATTTAAGTTTGGTAAATTGTCTGCAGTTCTCTGATTCTCCTCTTTCACTTCCATTGTCTTACCTTTTTCCATCTTTTTGAAAACTCACTCTCCCTTGACGTTTTCTTGAGCATGAATATCTTGGCCATTTCCCTAAACACTTAAGGATGCCATTCATCAGAATAAGCCAACACAACAGAAATCATTCTCTCTCCTCTTCTTTCAACCCCTCTGTCATTTACCCTGATCATGGTAGCTACAAGGGAAGATCACCATTAAATGTCTTCCCCCATCCCCCCCTTTTAATTATTATCTATTAACTTCCCTACTCAAATTCAATTGCAGTCTGGACCTCAGAATAAGCATGTACAACCAATGTCACTGTTATTATTAAGGCAGTATAAATATTTGAGCCTCTGAACCACTTCACCAAATTTGTTATAGTATAACTTTGACTACCTAACAAGGATTTCTATTCTTCCTTTTTATTTCTCGCACATCTTGTGTGGCATTTAGAAATTTAAGAATGGCAGCAGACTGATGCTTTTTCCTCTCTTCTCCCCCACGAGCCCATCAATCATGAACTAGGTATCAAGATATCCTGAGGTGATCAATGATATATACTACTTTAACAACATTATGCCATTTTAACAACACTCCATTGACTGTCATATCAAGTTTTCCAGGAGATAAAGGCACATTCCCAGCCTAACAAGCACTAACAAGGTAACTCATAACCAGCATTATTCCTACCTACTAAATCAGATTTTAACAATATCAACTCCAGAAACAAAAAGTCCATCTATGCAATGCAAGTGTGAATCTTGGCTATAAAAGCAGACTGTATTCCCACCTACCATAACCCACCACCATCATGTCCCAGCAGGATCTGCCTCTGACAAACCAAAGCAGGTTATTGTCTCCAAGAAAGGACACACACAAATCATAACTGTGATGCTTTTACCCTGCCTCACCACCTCAACATACAAGAACTCCACTTTTCTTTTAAGGTTCCTAGGCAAACAAACTAAATCTGGTGTGCCCTCAAACACAAGTGGACATAAACATTTTCCATTGAATGTGGAACAGATTAGCAGCAGTTATTGTGCAAAGAGTACTGAGACTTCTAAAACTCAAAATATAATTCTAAAGTAAATCTCTCTTAAGAATATAATAAATTGTATTTTGATTTTCAGTCTTAAGAAAGCATGTTAGAAAAACGAACTGTCTGTCTTTGTTTCATGCTTTTAGAAAAGTTCGAAAGGAAAGAGATCACAGAATCACAGAATGTTAGGAGTTGGAAGGGACCTTGAAAGACCATCTAGTCCAACCCCCCTGTCACAGCAGGATTCCCTAGACCAGGTCACACAGAAGTAGAGCTTCATTATTGCACTGGGCTTCTTTAACCTTGGCACTTCCAAGAAGCCAGATTGTAAGGAACCTTGCACAAATTACTTTAAATCTGTCAAAAAAAAAGTTTCACAGCCCTAGATTTTACTGTTACTATTGACTTTTAAGAACATTTAGAGCTTATTACAGCTGTACTTCATTATGACTGTGTTACTTCCCTACAATACTTCACACACCAGATTTTCAGAACGTTACAGCTAATTCTCCTAAGATCTGAAACCAACGTATATATATAGACAGTGACAGAAACCTGTAAGCAGTTTAGAGATATCAAAAACATTTTTCTAACAGTAAAAGCACAAATACGCAAAAACCATACTAGCTAAAAAGAGTGAGAGTATGAACATGGACGTGCACACACAAATCCTCATCTCATTTTCTTAGTAATGAACTAAATTGTTAGGAATTCATAGCAATAGTCATTGTTCTGACCCCATAGTTGGTTGTGTTATCTCTAATGCAGGTCCAAGCTCCTTTTTTGTAACCTTGTACTAGTTCACTGACCCATGGAAGATGTGTTAAATAAATAAATAAATAAATCTTGCTGTGGAGAGTAGGAAGGAAGCCTCTGCACTGACTGCAGTCCCCAGTCTCAGAGTATCACAAGCCCACAACTCTGCACATTATCTAAGTTTAGCTTTATTTATCTCAATTTCCAGAGGTGCCGAGATACACAAAAACAGCTGGCTTCAGTGGAATTTGAGGTGGCCAGCATCACAAGCACTGTTACAACATGGATCTTCAGGAGCCGCATTAACTTTGAACTTCCAGTACAAGCAGGGTTTATAGTTGTTAGCCGATAGGCACATAAACTCAACAGAAAACTGAGTTCCTTCTTGCCTTTCTCTTCCTCTCCTGCCCCAAGAGTAGATAGTAAATTAAGTTTACCTATGAAGACAGTGATTTTTAACAGTTCTTTGGAAAGGGAGGAAGGATTCCCCCTTTTCTTTGTTAAAACTACACTATTGTAATTTAGAAAAAAGGCACAACTTACACAATGGATGCCAAACAAGGCAGTGGTAATAACTTTTAGGAATTATCAATAGATAGATCCTTCTCCCCTGCAAGAGCAGGACACTTGAATTTCTTGTTTGTTCAAAGTAGCACCATTTCAGCCATATTCTTTCCTACAACTGCCTCAGTCAACACGATGTACCTGTTGTCTTAAACATGAGACCAACTGAACCTTAGCCTCATAGATAGGAAGCAACCTGAGCAGAATGTTTACCAAGAAGAGGAAGGCCATAAGACTGCATCTACTCCATTGGACATGGAAAGAGAGAAGGGAGGTGCCTGCCTATGGTGGTAATTATTTATACAAGCATGCCCTATATAAACCTTCTAGGAGAATTCTAACCCACTTACCCCATTCTCAAATGCTGTTTTATATTAAATCCCAAAAATACATACAATTTCATCAGAACTTAAAATGGCAAATGCAACTTCACAGTTAACACCCTCTTCCTTTCCCCAAATCCCAAAGCCAGGTAAAAGATGAGCTTTTTGCAGATATAGAATCATAGAATCATAGAATGGCTGAGGTTGGAAGGGACCTCAAAGATCATCTAGTTCCAAACCCCCCACCGTGGGCAGGGATGCCAATCACTAGACCAGGTCACCCAGGGCCACATCCAGCCTGGCCTTGAACATCGCCAAGGATGGGGCAGACACAACCTCTCTGGGCAACCTGTTCCAGTGCCTAACCACCCTCCTGGTAAAGAAATTCCTCCTAATCTCTAACCTAAATTTCCCCTCTTGTAGCTTGCAGCCATTTCCCCTTGTCTTATCACAGTTTGAGAACACAAAAAGTCCCTCTTTAGGTACTGGAAGGCAGCTATGAGATCCCCTCGAAGCCTTCTCTTTTTAAGGCTGAACAACCCCAACTGTTTCAGCCTTTCCTCGTAGGGGAGGTCCTCCAGTCCTTTAATCATCTTTGTGGCCCTCCTCTGGACTCTCTCCAACAGGTCCACATCTTTCTTATGTTGAGGAGCCCAGAACTGAA
>VWZX01008708.1:0-13329 GCA_013399015.1 Galbula dea | reverse complement strand
CTGAAATTCAAAGTCTTTACCTTACTCTATGCTATGCCCTTGCTGCTAGTTATCTTGAACCTGACTAAGGCACGGTCACTACATCCTAGACTCCCTTCTATCACCACCTCTTTAATGAGGTTTTCTTCATTTGTCAGCAGCAGGTCCAGCAGCGCATTGTTTCTAGTTGGTTTATCTACAACCTGTTCTAAAAAGTTATCTTGCATAAACTCCAGGAATCTCCTGGACTGCCTACATCCTGCTGTGTTGTTTTTCCAGCAGATGTCCGGGTAGTTAAAATCCCCTACCAGGATGAGGGCCGGTGAGCTCAATGCTTCCTTTAGCTGTAGAAAGAAGGCTTTGTCAACAGGCTCCAATTGGTCAGGTGGCCTATAGTAGACCCCAACTACTACCCTTTCAGCCTTTTTCTTTGTCACTGCCTTAGTACTGCCTCAACAAAACTACTGTATTGGGGGGTTGGTTTGTTTGTTTTAAAAAACATGTTTGGCAAAGTCCGATATCATTCACAATATACCAAAACCACACAAATATTAAAAATAAAAAACTAAATTACATGGAATATTCTATACTATCAGCAAGCCTCTTTCTCCTTGCTGTGTAGCCTTTTATCAAAATCTAATACTAACACCAGATTAATGTGACAGCCAGGAGTATACAAACCAAGTTACAAACAAAATAAGCTTTTATTACTTTTCCAAAGATACAGCTAGCTGAAAAGTAACAGAGGAACAATGAAAATCTCTAAGAAGGGAGAAAAAAATAAAAGTGTTTCTGGTAAAAATATTCAAATTGTTGCACAGCTAATTGGATTGCCAGGCTTACAGTTAATACACCAAACATCCTTACAAAGTCTTTATTTCAGCTGTGTATATCCCCATGTATAAATCAAGTACAAAAGAATTTAAATAGAACTCTTCTTCAGCATTTGAGACTTTTCTGTTTTTGTGATGGAGTCATGCACTAGCACACAACACCACTATAGACAATAATCAGGACCTATAACAAGAAAAAAAACCCCTAAATTACTCAAATGCAAAAATATGCATAAAAAACTGCCTCAAAACAGGTTTTGTCCTGCTGAAATTCTCCAGGAGTGTTATGACTTCAAATGCAACAGTTGCAGATCTCCAGCTGGAAGAGTCCTTCTCAAAAAGTCATTAGACATCAGAGAGTGAGTCATTCTTTAGTGAACATTAATGATAAAAAATTTCAGTGCCATTAGTGAAGTTGAACATTAAACTTCATCTAAACCATTAAGCAGATGTTCCAGCCTTTATGCTAGCATGACTTTTTTCCTAATTGCCTCAATTACATCCTACTAGGAGACTGTTATTCCTGCAGCTCTGCATAGAAGCTGAAACTTTTCTCACCTCCTTCCACCTCTGCAGTTCCTTTTGTTGATTCCCCAGCAGAGGGCATGGGCAGCTAACAGCTATGCTGCTAACAAAGCAGAGTCTCACAAGGTGGTGGAGACAAGGCTACAGAAGTGATAGCAGCAGAGGAAGGAGATACTTGCTTCACAGGTGGTTCTGAGTAGTGGGATGAGAGGAAGAATATAGCAGAAAGAGATCGGACATCTCCAGCTATCCTGTTTACATTTAGTCCCACAACAAAAATTGCCTTAAGAAGGCACTACTTGGTGTAGGTTAATGATCTGTCAATCATAGAACAGGTCTTTAGTATGAACTGTAGTTGTCTTTTCTCTCCTTTACTTCCTCCCTTGGCCTTAAAGACCACCTATTGCACATCTTTCTGTCCTTAAGAGATCCATGAGGCTGTGGATCAAACAACAGACTTCTATATTTTTAGAAGACATGACTGCAAATGGCTTCCAGCTATATGTTAGGATATTTTTCAAGTAAAGTGACTTGGTATGACACATTTACTGATGTCATCAGTCTGTTCACAAAGCATCTTTAAAAAGATAGTTTTGTCTAACTGCTTATTATATAATTTTTAATATTACTGTGTTTTTATTTTTCTTCTATATCTCAGTCCAATTTCTCAGTAATTCAGCAGGGGTTTTTAATATAAACCTAATGCTTTAAAATGGAAATAATGCAAGCAAAAGGGTATGATCTCTGATTGGTCAATGATAGTTTCAGTAGGGTGCAGTAAATTAAAAAATTCATTATATGCAATTAAGCAACTTCAGTAATATAACTGCCATTTTCCTGATTCTTTTGGCTTAGTATATTTAGTATATGCAAACAAGTAGTTGAGTCAGGGGAGACTTAGGTTAGATATTAGAAAAAGGTTTTTCACCCAGAGGGTGGCCAGGCTCTCGAACAGTCTCCCCAGGTAGATGGTCACCGTACCAAACCTCATGGACTCTAAAGAAGCTCTTGAACACCACTCCCAGGCACATGGTGTGATTCTTGGGGTGTCCTGTGCAGGGTTAGGAGCTGGACTAGATGATCCTTGTGGGTCCCTTCCAGCTCAGAATATTCTATGATTCTATGTATATTGAGATATACATACATATATTTCCCAACTACTATATCTCCATTGCTTCTAGGTAGAAATCAGTAATGGACTTCTGAAAGCCAGTTAAGAAACTCCACCTAAAAAACAGCTTCCCACCAATAAAAGCTGCCCATCATGGGCAATAGCATAACAGCTACTCTCACAGCTGCGTAAGTGAAATAAAATACATGGGAGCATATATGCACCATACTGGCTCATTATGTACTCGTTCTCCTAATAAAGCAGAGATTATTTGCTTTCTAGTTACAGTATAGGCAGTCTCAGCCTGGACTGAAATCTGAAATTCCATGCCACAGCACAATAGCACCCCAATAGTTGACAAAACATTAATCTGTTCTTGGAAACATGAAGTTTTGCTTTGCAAAAGAGGAAGTTATGTTATGAAACTAGTAAAAAAAAAAAGTCCAAAAAAGTTATGATTGTTTATCTTGCAGAAGGGAAGCAATTTGCAGCCAAGTAATTGGTACATTTTCTTAGTGCATTATGTTACTCAAAACATGTTACTGTAGGTGGAGATTAGCATCCCTTTTCTTCAAGAGTTAAATAACTTGTCTTCTATAGTGACTGGAACTGTCATTCCAAGAGCTGACAAATGTTAACAACCTCCGAAGTGTTCTTTACAAACATCTCAAAAAATAAATAAATATATTCAGATCAAGGATCCAATGACTAAAGAAAGATCATAAATAGAAGGAAAATACCACAGTTTGAATATTCATATGCACCATACATCCATCCATTCCAGCATAAGGAAGACTATTTTAAAGCAGCTTAATTATCACATTAACAACTAATACTGAACTTTGCCAGAGAAAGTGTACAGAAGTATTACTTCTTAAAAGTTTGCTGTGCATTCCACGTTGCAGATAATTTCAATGAAACTAGACAACAGTTCCTTTCCAGCCACTCAATCTGTTACATTTCTGCAGATAGATTAGCAAACCCCTTACAACTGCATTTAGAAAATTACACATATTTTTCTTTACATTATATTTTTGTCATTCTTCATCACATTCTCACTGCAATTTCTTCAGTGTTTCTAATGCTTGCAACAACAAAACATGAAGCTGAACTGCATTATCCCACATGCTGAAAGGAGGTCTACAAAGTCTAAACCAATTTGCTCAAATTAATTTACTAAACCAGAATAACTATGGTAATTTTTTTAAACTATGATGCCAACATCCCAAGACACTATGTGTATAACACACTTTAAAATTTCACCAATAAAACACATCTTTCTTTTAAAAAATTAAATACACTGAAACCACTAATATACGTAACATTAAAAGACATGCAAATATTTTTTCATATAGTCAATCACAAAAGAAGGTGCTCTTCTGAGAAACTGTCCCTTGCACTTTCCAAACTAGATCCATAACTTTAATAGCAGATATTAAAATCAAAGTAATAGATAAAAAAAAAGAGCAGTCAATATAACTCACTAATGTAAAATCCAAGAGAAGCAGGGAAGAAGGAACAAACTCAGAGGTTTTCATTATACTTTCAAAACTTTTCATTTCTCACTCCCCCAGTGTAAACTAAGGATATCCTTTTAATAAAAAAATAGTGGTCTATCAGATAAATAACAGGAAGATAAATAAATCAGTCTTACAACTATTTTAGCCCAACATATGGCGTTATTGCTAGCTCCTTCTAATAAACCAAGCAGCACACCACAGAATTCCCAGTGCACTTAAGGAATCTCCTTCTTGGAAGAGACAGACCTTCTTCATCCTGCTTGGAGTTAGAACTGAGCATCACCTTTGAGAACATGATCACCATGTGATTGGCTCTGCTCAACACAAAACTCCACATGTATCCATAGACTCTAAACTATAAGATTTTTCAACAGGTGATTGAAAAATAGGATGTGCAAAAGAGGGGTTGGGCAACTTAAGATATAGTGACTTCAGTCTTACTACAAAGCTTGTATCTCAAAGCTAAAGAGGACAAAGTAATATGGATTGAGGGCATACAAACAGGCAATATTCTAAAGTCAACTTACATCTGCTTTATGTGGTTAAACAAGAAAACGAAAGCTTCAAATCACAATCTGCAAAACACCCATTAGAGAAGAAGCAGAAATTCATGTTTCCTTATCCCTTCTTCACCTTATCTATGAGTCCTGAATTTCCCCCCCAGATGCAGTGCTTTATTTCAGCATTCCCTTTCAGTTACTGTAAAGACAGATCTGTAAAGATAGATCCAGATTAGATCCCCTCATTCCACAGGTGGCAGGGACTCAAAGCATCTCACCATGTATGAGCTACACCTGCCCCACCTAAGAAGCACGTCCTGTGTATCCTCCCACACTTAGCCAATCTAAATCCTGCAAAGTTTAAGAAACAGAATTATTCAGCAGAATCAGACTTCAAGCAGAAAGGTAAAGATATCAAAATTTCCTTCTCCTGATTAGATGAAAACGGGAGATCAACCTGAACAATTTAAGCCTCTGAAAGGCTTAAATGAAAGATTGATTATTATTTACTTCAGTCCATTACACAAAAGTTCATAGAGTGGAGAGAGGAAGGAAGCTGTGATGCCTTAATCAACGGAAGATCATTATTTTCAAAGTAAAAGTAATTCACAAAAGGATGTCCATGTATCATAGAAAATTACATAATGTAATATTCAGTATTATGTATAGAATACATTCTGACATTATACAGGTCAAGAACCTGAGAAAAATACTGTTTCTCCTAAACACAGAATGTCACATCCATACAGCCATAACAATTTGGTAATTTTTGTATCTTTAATTAGTACTGAGACTGTTCATCAGCTGGCTGAAGCCTATACTACATCACATGCACTGATCTGGTGTAATGCCTGTAACAAGTGACTTCTTTGATCATGCAGTTTCCTTGTTTGCAAACAGGCACAACTTTTTTTCATCAGTCGTAGTGAGATGCCAATTTAATTTATACAGGAACAAGGCAAGATGCAGGAGTAAACCAAAGTTAAAACTTTCTGATACTAAACAGCATGTTGTCTGATATCTTCAGCATTAGCATTTAAGTTCACTGAAATTCAACTCATTTTGTATGAGAGGAGATTTATATCAAGCAGTGGGAAGACATGTCATCTTTTGGTTCCATCTAACAGAATTACCATCAAGAACACAGATTATAATAAGCAACAACTAAAACCATAGGTAAAGGAATTTTTCAACTGCTATCAAAACTTCTAAAGGTTACTCTGGTGCTTGAAAGATTTTCTGAACAACTCACTCTGAAGTATTTCTTGAAATGAAACTTCTTCTTTTCACTCACAATTTAAGTGTACAGTGTAGTGGAAATTTATATACATGGAAACCAGCATCAAACTACATAACTTCCTTTACTTTACCCTGGTGAGGCTGCATCTGGAATATTGTGTCCAGTTCTGGGTCCCTCAGTTTAAGAAGGATAGGGAACTGCTGGAAAGAGTCCAGCACAGAGCCACAAAGATGATGAAGGGGCTGGAACATCTTCCTTATGAGGAAAGGCTAAGGGAGCTGGGTCTCTTTAGCTTGGAGGAAAGGAGGCTAAGGGGTGACCTCATCTCTGCTTTTAAATGTGTGAAAGGGTGGGTGTCGGGAGGATGGGGTCAGGCTCTTCTCAGTGAAGCCCAGTGACAGGACAAGGGGCAATGGCTGTAAGCTGAAGCATAGGAGATACCGTGTGGACACACGTAGAAACTTTTTCCCAGTGAGGGTGCCAGAGCACTGGAACAGACTGCCCAGAGAGGTTGTGGAGTCTCCTTCTATGGAGGTACTCAAAACCCGTCTGGATGCGCTTCTGTGTGAGCTGGTCTAGGGAATCCTGCTGTGGCAGGGGGGTTGGACTAGATGATCTTTCGAGGTCCCTTCCAACTCCTAATATTCTGTGATTATACCATTCTGAAGAAAAATTTACTACTTATTAGTCCTTTCCCATCTTAAGATGAGATCCCAAAAGGTGTCAGACAGTGCCAACTGAAAACATTCACAAGGATATTTTGATGATCTCTCGTTTAAGCTGAAGCTTGGTATGTACCATGTCCTCACTTATCTTAGAATGGTTTGGGTTGCAAGTGACCTTTAAAGGTCACCTAGTCCAATTCCCCTTGCTATTAGCAGGAATATCTTTGGTATTATGAAGAAGGCACTACTTTTTCCTGCACAACTCTTCTTCCTGAAAATAAGTGCTTTCTATAGAGAAATTGAAATTTGACTCAGCTTGCTTCTTTCTTTTACAAACACCACAAATACCTATCTTACAACAAACTTTTACCACCATTGGACTGACTTCAGTTGAATCAACAATCATTCTGAGCTTCTTCTAAGAGATCTTTTCTTCTATTTCATCTTTATTCTAGGAAGGCTGAAAAGTATGTCAAATGCAAACTACAAGCAGAAAATTCAAGCATAATCTTAGAATAGGCAGTCTACGCCTTTATCTGAGGAACTTGCACTTCATTTTAGATAACATTACACTTCTACCTCACACACAGTACTAGAAACTACATCTGCATTCCTACTTCCAATCAATGAATACAGCTTGAAATGAAGATGGCAGAAAACATGCTGCCATCATTTTGATAACCACTTAAGGTATAACTTCTTCTGTGAGACAGTCTGAGGAATAAGTACAGACACACAGTCTGACATTTCAGACCAGACTTGCCTTCTCAACATGTATCATAAATAAAATCTTTTTCCTAAGGTGTATAAAAATTTTTTCAAACATCCCAAGTATTTAAATCACAGAAGCATGAGAGGAAAAATGACAGCTCCTCAAACAACAACAAGAAAATAGGCATTTTTCAACCTGGCTGTATCTAAAAGAAATACGTATCATCAGCATGACAGAAATAAGGATTTAATCCTTAAAAAATGGCAAAGTCTTAGATGAAATATCAGTTTAAATAACAGCATATCAACACTGCAGCTCTGAGAGTTTACAGTAATTTAGCAACTTGGAAAACAATTAGGGTTTCTTTGCTTAGCTGATTAAAATACAATGTAGGACCTAAAAGACTAGCTACTGCCCCAGGAGAGCAAGTTTGGAACAGCTTACTTGTTGCATGCAAGACCTGCAAAAACTTTAAACTACCACAGGCCTAGTCTCATTTTGCAATTTTTGCATTGCAGTATGTGGCACTAAGGCTTAGTTTTCTGTGTGAAAGAAACACAGGCTGATTTAGTGTGCTCTGTGAGAAAAGTTAAGATGTTTACCACCAAGAAAATGTTTGAGTTATCTCTGTGAATGGAATCTGCAAAGCTAGCCTGCCAGGTGGCTGAAGGAGGGAGTCTTGTGAAGATATGACAGCCCTGTTTCAGCTAAAACTAATGAAGCAAGGTCGAAAGAACAACACACAGCTTCAAAACAGATTCTGAAGGCTACAGCAAGCAAATTGAGACCTTTGCCTAATTAATGGTGATTTTAATATTAAAATTGACATCCCTCAGTACATTTTGGACTATGTTACTCAACTCTTCATCGAAATCATGCCAAACATCACCTAGAAGGTAGGGACAGTTATAATTCATATACAAAAACCATGTGAGGAATACTTCCTTGGTTGGTGGGGGACGGACTAAAGACCTTGGGATTTAGCTGTCACAGAGGATGACCAAGGGGCTGCTCCTTCTCCTCTGATCACCAGGAAGGGAGGCTTTCTTGGTAAAAATTGTGCAATCAATATACAGCCTAACATCTTTGCTAGCATTTCTCTTCATTACATTTTAGCGTTGTATTCAAGCTTTTTACTCTCCCAACTTTGTCTGATGCTTCCCCAGGAGTAAAATTATTAGCTTGAGCTCAAATTCCTTGCAGTTATTCAACTTATCACTGGCAATTCCGAATATGTTACCTGTCGCTACAATAAATCAAACTGATCATTAATTTTAACTTGCACAGTCTGTTTCAGAGAGAGAAAGCCGATGTCAGGCACCGTTAGGCAGTTTTGTCTAACGTAGAGGCCTGAAACACTGGGACAGGCAGACTGCCAGGATGGGGGCTCACCTGTTTAACATGACAATAGAATATTTACAGTATTTACATCTTTTAACAGCATCCTGGCCTGTATCAGAAAGTGTGGCCAGCAGAACCAGGGAGGTGATTGTCCCCCTGTACCCAGCACTGGTGAGGCCATACCTCAAGTACTGTGTTCAGTTTGGGGCCCCTCACTACAAGAAAGACAGAGGCATTGAAGCATGTTCAGAGGAGGGCAATGAGGCTGGTGAGGAGTCTGGAGAATAAGTCTTATGAGAAACAGCTGAGGGAATTGGGGTTGTTTAGCCCCAGGAAGAGGAGGCTCAGAGGAGACCTTATGTCTCTGTACAACTACCTGACAGGAGGTTGGAGTGAGATGGGGGTTGGTCTCCTCCCAGGCTACCAGTGACAGGACAAGAGGAAATGGCCTCAAGCTGCATCAAGAGAGGTTTAGATTAGATATCAGGAAAAATTTCTTCACTGAAAGAGTTGTTAGGCATTGGAACAGGCTGTCCAGGGAAACAGTGGAGTCACAGTCCCTGGAGGTGTTTAAAAAGTGCATAGATGAGGTGCTTAGGGATATGGTATAGTGGCTGATGGTGATAGATTGACAGTTGGTCTTGATCATCTTAGAGGTCTCTTCCAACCTTGATAATTCTGTGATTCTGAGTGATTCTTTGCTCATAACAAGAATAACTTTTTACATTTTCTGGTTTTGAAAATGATAGTATTAGACTATTCATACTGAGGAAAAAGCACCTGAAGAGTGAAACCTAGGTAAAGTCTGAAAAACACATTTTCTAACTGGGAACCAGCAACAAAAAAAACCTCCAAGTAAAGATATTTCCTCTCAGAATATTACTTGATTAATAACTCTTACAAAACAGATTCATATACAAAAATATTTTCAATAGCATTGAACTCTTTGACTATGCAATACAGGAACATACAGAAAAAATCTCCAGATTTACTCTGTTCAAATATACAGCAGTGAACATACTTTTTCAAACAGCATGATTACTTAAAAGCAAGGAAATTTGACTGTGTTTCCAGAGAACTTCTTTATTGGAAAACGTTTGACATCACCAAGTCAAAAAGAACTCGCATCCAAAATATCCCTCCCTATTGTTCTACTGCATTCCATTCCTGCTACATCAACCCAATATCTGTGACAAATTAACTCTGCCCTGCAGGCCTGGGAATTTCTATTAACAACTTATTATGGAGGAAAGTAAAAACAGCACAGTCAAGAGCTCTACCCATCAGACAAAGCAAGCTGTCATTCTGCTTAACCTCTACAACTAATGTCTTCAAACCCATACAAGAGAAAAGAAAAACCATTTGGCATTTAAACTTGAGGTGCCAGGATCCATTAAAGCAGAAAACAAGCCTAGATTAATTACTTTGATTTTAAAAGGTCAAGAATTGCTAAAGTTTTTTTGTTTGTTTCAATGCATATTTAGTTGATTTACAAGGCAATTGTTTTAAATTGTATATTATAACCCTGTATAATGGGTACTGCTGTAATTAGATTTTAACTATATGCTAATCTGAAAGTGGAAAGTTTTGTTTCATGCTGTCTCAAGGTCTGCTAATAAAGACTGCATATCCCATAAAAATACTAAATCAGATCCATAAAACTAACATTTGTAATTGAGCATAGTGTTGTAACAGAGTGCAGAGGTTTCACAAACAATAACCACTTTGAAACATTAAAATTTTGTTTGAAAATGTCTTTTTTGCTTCCCTCATATGACCAGTGAATTATACCAACCATTTTCTAAACAGACATGGAAAGGGGAGCAGTGCAGAGAGGAACAGGATTACAGAAAAATAAGCAGACCAACACAAAATGGCTTCATCTGTGCTGTGTGTTTTCAAGATGCTCCAGCCCAATCACTAAAATCGAGGCCTAGCTTGGTCTTAAAATCAAATGAAAGACCTTCTAGAACTTGCAGTATAAGACATACCTTCAACATTTCCCTCAGGCTTTGCTAGTAGACTCAAACAAACCCATAACTGTCTTTTTTCTTTTACAAACTGTACTGATCATTTCATTATTAACTCCATTTCCCACACTGATGACCAAAGAAGAGATAGAAAGCTGATCAGTAGTAAAGTAACTGACTGCAGTGCTATCTTCTCTCATGATCTCACCTCTGAAAAAAAGAAACTTTTTCAAAAGTAATTCTCCTTAATGAAAATAAATATTCTTCAGGCAGCAGTGTCAAATTTAAGTTACTTGAAATAAAGAAGGAATAAGGCCAGGATGTCTGATGCATACACCTTGACAATCTATTAGACTAGGAGATTAAAAACACCCAAACTAGCCTCACCTTCACCTGTCTGGATCTGGAGAGGCAGGTCCCAAAACCAGAGGATCACTCAGTCAGAAGGGAGCAGAGGACAGCTGCACAGCTAACAGGATGTGTGGGTCACCAGCACCGAGCCCCAGTGCAGGAATCAGCTGATGGGCAGCCAACAAGGAAAAACTGCTTTAATTTGGTGGCTACCACCAATCTCTCTAGTGTCTTGGTAACAAGAGGAAACAAATACATGCTCAAATGTGCTGCTGGCATCATACAAAAGTTAAAGGCTAATCTCACTTCCTTCGCATTAATAAATCCAATGGAAAATCTGTATAGAGGCGGTTCCACTGAATCTGACCTCTGCAGCCGCATCGCTGTCTGCAACCACTGACCACAATTACTGTACACAGTCTGTTCCTCCCCTCCCCATATATCAACTTTGCACATACAGACATCAAATTTCATCTTCACAGTTCTGATCAACAGAAGTATTATCAGATGGATTAAAATATATTTAAGGAAAGTAGTGTAGACTTACTTAACTGTTTCAGAAAGGCTTTATATTAAAGCATGATTACCAACTTTTTTTACAGGTTAAGGTGTCACTACCTAGCATGTATAGAACCTGTGAAAAATTGCTAGTACCTCCTCATGCTTCTGAAACCACCACAGACCAAAGATCTAATGAGAAGCAAAAGTAATGCCTGTAAGCTTGTCCCCATTATATATCACTTCAGAAGTTCGCTTCTGGACCAAAGTGCTTCTGAAGTTACTTCTAGAGGTTATATGCTCAGAAGTCAGAAATGGATTCAGAATAATGCTTAAATAATCACAGTGTGCTCTAAAATCCGAGCAAAACTGCACAGGAGGTCTTTAACATCCTCACAGGAGATAGCATAGGGGCAGGGACCAATCTTCTTAATCTGGTGGATAGTGATAGGACTAGGGGAAACTGGATGAAGTTGAGTCAGGGGAGGTTCAGGCTGGTGATTAGGAAAAAGTTCTTCACTCAGAGGGTGGTTGGGATCTGGAACAGCCTCCCCAGGGAAGTTGTCTCAGCACCATACCTGACGGAGTTTAAGAAGCGTCTAGATAACACTCTCAGGCACATGGTGTGATTCTTGGGGTGTCCTCCATGGGTTTAACAGCTGGACTCGATGATCCTGTTGGGTCTCTTCCAGCTCAGACAATACTCTGATTCTATGACACTCAATGCAATGAGACATGGGAAGCAAATTAATTTTGCCAAAACTGCCCTCTTAAAGATGTTAGTCACTTCTATATTTACACTGGTACTTCAAAGAGTATTATAGTGAAAATAAAATGTTCCTTGAAGCTGCATACCTAACTTCCATCTTAGCCCTAATTTACTTAATTTCTGTCCTAAGCAGCATTCTAGACAGTATACTTATAACTTTTGTTATTACTTAGGTTGTTGTTTGGGTTTTTTTTTTTCCTTTGATTGTTTGTTTTAACTTGAAGGCACTTTAATTCTATCCTTACACAAGCAAATTGCTCTTTTCCATAGCACACTGTCAGTGACAATCCTGCATAATAAAATGGTGTTAACACTTGACAATGACATTTTCTGTTGGTGCCCAGAAACACATCTGCAAGAAAGGGTTTATTCAGAACTAGGATTTTACACTGAAATAATCATGTTAGTATCCTCCCTCCCACACAGCTGCTGATGATTACAGGCTCAAGATGAAACATATGTAAAGGCTGATTCTGAACATACAGCTCTGAAATATTGTCCTTTTATGTCACTCTTTACCTTTTGATCTGACTCAACATCCACAGTTTATCATCAACAAACATTTTTAAAAGCTTCCACACTTGGATTATTGGATTAAAGGTATAGGCAGAAATAGTTCAACAGAATATGGACAAAAAAACCTTTGGATCCATCCTTGTGCTTGGTTTCTCCAAAACCCTTGCCTGCCTACTTCACCCAGAAGACAGAGTGCTAGAAAGGAATTTATAAAGTTCTCTGGTGATAATAAGAAGAATTTCCCAAAGCTGAGGGAGTTAGACAGCTGTGCCCAAATTTGCCACATGCAGCACTTGCCATGCTTTCTGCACACTGTGGGTGTGAAGGGATTAACTTCAGCGTATCAGAGAGTCTGATTTCCTAAGCCCTTTTAGGAATTAAAGGACCTTGAAGTTCAAGCACATCATTCAGATCCATTTTGGAAACTCATCATCCTGGCTAGGCTTCGCTCTACCCACGTTTGTTGCAAGCGCATTCGTGGCTAAAAAGGCCAATACGAGATAGGCATGACCGGTTGCAAAAGGAGCAGCAGAAAGACTCCTTAGATGGTGTATTCTGCAAGGCACAATTCTTTCTGCGTTGTCTTTTCTCCTGAAGGGTGATCCTGCGTGCTTTCTCAAAAGCATTATAGATGGTGTGTCTCCAGGCCTCCCGCTTGGAGGCCACAGTAGACCAGTTATGATGATCAATATGACCAAGGCTGAGATGTTGTTTCAGGGAGTCCTTGTATCTTCTCTTTTGGGGCTCCTTTCTTGTGGCAGGCCGTGGCAAGTTCACCATAAAGCAAGATCTTAGGGAG
>VWZX01008706.1:2081145-2134953 GCA_013399015.1 Galbula dea | reverse complement strand
TTTGTTTCTTGGGGGATTTTACATTCTATAAAACACTGAGCATGGAGCAGCAATTGCTAAAGTTCCTTTACCATATCCCATGCATTACTGTAACCCAATAATCTCACCCCCAATATTCTAATGCAAGCAAAGCACTCTATATTTTCAGATGCTTCAACTGTTTGTAAAATGAAGCTACTAACAGAAATGAGAGACCACAAGAATCTGGCTCTTAGCAACAACTGATCTTTAGTAATCTTACTCCTGTCGTAGTCTAGACAACAGATACAACTTTGACTCTGTACAAACAGTTTTTCTGCCACATTTTTTTTCTGCTCAATCAATTTATCTTTGTGGAAATGAGAGCCATGAATGCCACCTGGCTAATATAGTTGTGCTTGAGGAAAACAAAAATATCACTACTTTCAATTACGAGAGCAGAAGATAAGTTTGAAGTAATCTATAATGAGCTGGCATTTAAGTCTAGACTTACTATGAATTCCCTTCTAAACCTAAACACCTGGGAATTCAAGTTTTTGTGGCATACCAGACCATTTTTGTATTTTACATAACGCTGGAGTCTGAAATTAGGAGCTGAAACTCCAATTCAGAACAATACTTAAACTTACACAAACAGCAAAGGAACTTAAGAACATTCTTGAAGCTAAACAAATTCTTCATTGCATTGGGCTTCAAAGAGGCCCTTTCTAAATCCATTAATTGGTCAGAATCATTGCTTCAGAGACAAGGCCACAAAATGGAGCTCGGGTAGTTCCTCTCTTCCATTCCTTAGGTAACTACTTGCTTTCCAAAGTCTAAGGAGAACCAAAAGCCTCTAAAAAGATTGTTTCTAAGTCCTCCCCCTCTGATGCCTCTACCACATGGTCTTGGCTACAGGAATGATGATGGTAAAGAGCCTAACAATTCCTTTTAAAGTTGCAAAGGTTTTCTCAGAAGCCCAGAAAACCTCAGCCACTTTCTTAAAGCCTCACAGGCAAAACCTGCTGGTAAAACCCAACACCACCAAAATTTTAAACAAGAAGCACTTAGCAACAGGCAGAAAGATGAGACAATAAATTTGAGGAGCCCAACAGTTAATAAACATCTTTAAAATGAGAATGATACTCACTTGCAAGTCTCCTTCCTCAAGCTTTCTGCACCCACCACAGCCCTGCCATGTTCTGGAGACCCAGCAGAGGCAGTCCAGCCCACAGCCAGCCCTCAGCTAGATTGCTTCCACCTAGCAGGGCTAAGGGTTTCTGGGTGGGTTACAGAGCTCCCCCACAGCTCTCATAGGACAGCTTGAGGAACCTCTATCAGGGTAAATTTGGTGCAGGTGTGAGACCAGTGGTGGGGCTTCAGGGGCAGCTGTGGCTGCCCCAAACCAGTCACAGCCAGTTCAAGATGCTCCCACCACAGGCCACAGCTGAAGCTCATCAGTGGAGGCTGTGGTGCCTCAGGGAAAGCAGGTGTGCAGGCAGGCAAAAGGAGTGAGGGGGAAAGCTAAGGAACAGCCTAGGAACAATGAAGCCAGGAGAAAAGGAGGGGAGGAAATGCCCCACGCCCAGAGCAGACATTCCTCTCCAGCCACAGAAAGACCATGTGGCAGCTGATACCCACACTGCAGCCCCAAGTAAACCCATGCCAGAGCAGGTGGATATTTCCTCACCAAAACTCTGGCACAGGGGAAGGGTCGGGGAGAAAGAAGCAGCAGAGAGGAACTGACTACAACCTCTCCTGCACTGCTTGAAGGATAAGTAGAAGAGTTAGAGATGGAGGAGTGAAGCTGAGCCTGGGAAAAATGGCATGGATGTGTATGGGAGGAAGATGTTGGTTTATGTTGTCTTTGTTTCCTAGCAAACAAGTCTATTTTAATGGGTGATAAATTAATTTTCCCTAAGACAGGTTTGCCTGTGATGGTCTTTGGTGAGCAATCTCCCTGTTTTTAACTTGACCCACAAGCTTTTTCTCCCCCTGTCCTGTTGAGAAGGGGAATAAGGTTGCAGCTGGGTGGGTGTCTGACAGCCCAGTCAAGACAACCCACCACACTTAACTAGGCTTCACTGCAAGACTCTAGTGTAACCCTTGTAAGCATTGCTCTGCCTTTGCCCTTCTGGAGGTGGCTGTCAGCAGAGAATGCATTTGCTGATGCAGCTTCTCTCCATGGGCATTCCTCAGATGCTCCCAAATGCCTACCTTCTTCAATAGCAACTGGTAATATGCAGTTTCCCACTCCATATCAAGCATAAGATCCACGTGTTCTTTCCTACATCAACCCACTTACCTGGGAAGCAGTAGATGACAAAGCAGACAACACAGGGCTGCCACTTTTCCCCTACCTTACCTGCTTCCTGTTCCCATAAATAGCCTAGGCAAAGAGGCATGAGGAGTTCATTTTCATCCCCATAGCACTTGCTACCACATGCTGGAGGAGATGTGTCAGGATGTGTCTGGCATGTTTCTGGCAGTATCTACTATATTTACCTGCTTTTCTTACCCTTTGTTCCTCTTTTGCTGGAAACCCCAAATGATGAGTAAAGCAATATACAGTTAGAGAAGCACTCTGTAACGTGCCAGGTATTTTAGCTTAGCTAACTTTTTCCCCAAAGCACAGCACAACTCAGTGTAACTGAACAGTGCTCTTTACACAAACACTGCCTTGCTGAATGTCTCAAAGGAGCATTATAACGAGTGTCAACTGGTTTTCATGATGTACCCTCCCCAGAGACATAACAGAATGGCATTCAGCTTCTGCTGTGCAATCAGTTGCTGCTTCCTTCTGGTATGCTCCTGCCCTCCCAGTAAAGTCAGGTACAAACACTTCAAACAGCAGGAACCGAATGCTTATGACAGAGATGAAACAAGGAGACATTGGCATTTTCCTTCTGGAATTTCTGAGGCAAAGCAGATTTTGTTTCCTAAATGCTGTGGTATTTTGGTTTTCTTTTCCTATCAGAAAGAAAGTGATAGTCCAGAAGTGGTAACTAATGTTTACTGTAGCTGGGATGGGCAATCCTCTTTTGTTATCAAGGTAAAATGTCTAGAAATAGGAAAAATCTGACTGGTGATCTAAATAACTGGGATAATAAGAGCACATACTGATCAGTATAATGGTAAACTCAGCCAACCTGAACCTTGTTTTGACCTTTAGTTTTTCATGAGAGAGAGAACAGAAACATGCAGCAGTGATGGTTTTCAGCCAGTAGAAACTGCTGGAGTGGAAGGTGGGGTGGAAGGGAGGCTTCTGCATCTTCATGCACTCTAACAGCTTATTTACTCTATGCAATAATATCTAGATAGCAGAATCATTCCAACCACTCAAACAGCTCTTGTGATCTGCTGCTACATTAATCCATTTTTACTTTCACCTTTCTTGCAATGTGAAGAGCTGCCAAGCTGATTTGAATTTTGGTGCTCTACAGCCAGTATTTTTATGGAAAGAGAATGGGAATACAGCTAACAGCATAAAACACAACTGTGCTGCTACCTGTAAGCACACAAAACAGCCTGGTAAAAAGCACAAAGGCCAAGATGTTCTTTAGTCTATTTCAAGTTTTTGACTTTGTAGATCCTAATGTGGATTGAAGTCAATTGGGACAACAAAGTCAGACAGAATAAAGGACAAACCAACAATACCATATGGTATATCTGAAAAAACATTAAAAATACCCTTTTGATCAAAGAATACTTTTATGAGTGGAGTTTTAGGGACCAGTCATCAGGATGGAGAGAAAAATGACCTTTGCACACCAGTGTGGTATAAAGTGACTGCACACTTTGATCCTTGGGTCAAGATCCCTACAGATCTGGAAACCAAAAACAACAATAAGAAGCAAACCCTATCAATAGACTCCTGCACCCTCACTTTCTACATATTTCAGACAATCTGCAAAAGAAAGAGTCAAAGGAATATCATCCAGAAATCTTTCAAAACTTTTCAGTCAGAATAATGGCATCTGATGAAGATTCCTGACACTGTCTTTTTAGCAAGATCTGTGACATTTTCTTTTGGCCCTGGGAGCAAACAGACTTATTGCCAACTGGCTGTATTTGTGGGAGCTGTGGGAGGATTCTCACTGAAACTGCTCACTAGAGCTGGAAGAGATGAATATGTGAATTGGTTGGAAGTGGGCTTCACTCATGACATTCTACACTCACAGCTTTGTTGCTTCTCAGCAGACTAGAATAAACTTGCTTTCCCTTATTAGTGATACCTGCCAGTGGAAATGCCTGGGACCATCTCTGGGTGGTTGTTCAGGAGAATCTCATCTATACTGTGGACATAAAGTCTGAACACCCTGGTGTGAAGGAACCACTACTCAAAAACCTCTGACCTGAGCCAATTGCTTGTCTGAAGAGACTCCCAAGCCCTGACGAATGTTTTCACTGTGAGTATTCTCATCAGTGGAGGAGGATATAATTGTATATATCTGACACACTCTTGACACTCTACATCAAGTCTCCAAAGAAGAGAGTGGTAGCTGGGGAGTGATCATTTACTGAGAAAGTGGCAGTCATTCTGACAAGTAAACTGTATAAAGCCACAGCTGCAAGACCCAGAGGTGAGACCAGGCAGTAGGTGTCATGAATACACACAGCTCCATCTGCTCCATCAGAGACTGGCAGGTTTATAACATAACAGGCTGTCAGGTTGAGTGGAAGGTGATGAGAGGACCTGTTTAGAAGAAGATAAGTCTACAGAAAATAGCTTATGTGATTGTCCCAGTGAACTCTGGACTGAGACAGAACAACACATCATTTTTAGAACTGCATTTTTTACTGGCTGCAAGTGTATGAGTAACAGCAATTAAGGCTCAATAATTAAAGCAGTTATTTAGTAATAGTTATATAGTAGTAACTGAAGTATCACCTTTTCCTCTTCTAAATATCTTTGGCAGATTTATAGGCAAATCTAACTCATAGGTGGAATTATGCTCTAATCACTCAGGGACATTGCTTCACTCAGGTAAATGTTTTTGCAGTAACATTCTTCTTCCAATAAAGATTATTTTTTTTTAAAAACCAAATAGACCACAAGTACTTCAAAGAGGCAGATTGTCTTCTTTATAATTTTCTTTGAGTATAGTTATAGAGTGTTTTATCATTAAAATATCATTAGAAAAAGCAATCTTTCTCCTGCAAATGTCTTCATTAAACTAATTTCTAAAATCACATGAAGACAATGGCATTCACCATGTAAGGAATATTTATATGCATCATTATGAAAATGCTCTATACTATGAATGGTGCACTTATGTTTCAAACATAAACCTCTCTCCCCAGACCTCTACAGTGAATTATGAAATGATCCAGCAGAGGGACCCCTTCAGTTAAAAATTAAAGAGCATCCATGAATCAACCCCTGAATCAACACCCACAGGGGTTTTATTTCGGCACACAGTCCCAGATAGTCCCTGAATCAGTAAGATCACACGAAGTGTAGCAGTAGTTCTGTCACAGGACAGAGAGATTTAGAACATCATAATAATTTCTCTCTTTGTGTTCATACGTTTCCACGTGTAAGGATGTGTAAGGTTACTTTGCTATGTGATGTTTTAAGAATACCATTCAGTTACATATTATTTGGGCTGGTCTCACTGTCCCCAAGTTGCTAAGTAACACTGTGTCAGTATTAGAAGTAAGAAAATGAGCTAGAACATTGTGTGTTATTTGACAGCAAAATAAGGGACAGTGCTATGGCAGGAGCAGAAATTAACATCAGAAGATGCCTCTTCCTTATTTAAACCATTGCCTTCCTAAGAATTAAACAGGATGTCCTTTGGAATTTGATCACATGAAAACAATCTCAAATTGAAGCAGCACAGAAGAAATATCTGACTTCTTAAAGCATCCTATACTGCTGGAACTGAAACATGTCGGTGCCCGGGACCGAAATACATACATTTAGAAAGCATGGTTCTGAAGCAAACACTTCCTAAATGTATCTTTAATTTGAGGGGGAATTTCATCAGGGAATGTATCTTTTGCAGCAGTTGCTATGGCAGCTTCCCCTCTCCTGCTGTTGGAGAAATGATTTTTCTTTTTTTTCACATTGCAGGAACTGGGTATTTTGTAACTTTCTGCTTTTTATTCTTAGGTTCTGTGAAGTCCCAGAATACTATTTCTATCTATTCATAAGTGGTAAAACCTTTGTAACCCAATGCTTATTCACTCTGCAATATGACAAAACCCCATGCTTCTAGAACATTTATTCTAAAAAAAAAATTGTAAGTGATGAAATTCTGCTGAAGTAAATTCAGAAAAGGGACTGCTGTTGTGCTCTCTCACAGTGCTTCACAATGTTCTAAGATATTTATTATGTGTCAAATGCCACTCTACAACATGGCCTATAACAGCTATATGAAGACTGAAGAGTAAATCAGGTTCCAGCCACTACAAAATTTAACAGGCTGTGTTTCTTTGATGTGTACCAATAACACAGAATCACAGAATACTGGGGGTTGGAAGGGACCTCTGGAGATCATCTAGTTCAACCCTCCCTGTCAGAGCAGGCTCACCTAGAGCAGGTTGCACAGGATGGCACCCAGGTGGGTTTGAGTGTCTCCAGAGAAGACTCTACCACCTCCCTAGGCAGCCTGTTCCAGCTCCACCACTGACAAAGGAAAAGAAGTTTCTCTTTATGTTTAGATGGAACTTCCTATGTTCCAGTTTGTGCCTGTTAACCTCTTTTCCTGTCACTGGGCACCACTGAAAAAAGCCTGGCCCCATCCTCCTGACACCACCCTTTAAGTATTGAGAAGCATTGATAAGATACCCCCTCAGCCTTCTCTAGGCTAAGCAGCCCCAACTCTCTCAGCCTTTCCCCAGAAGAGAGAAGTTCAAATCCCCTAATCATTTCTGTAGCCCTTTTCTCTACCCTCTCCAGAAGTTCCTTGTCCTTCTTGAACAGGAGAGACCAGAACTGGACACAATAGTGCAGATGTGGCCACCCTAGGGCAGAGTAGAGGAGGAGGAGAACCTCCCTCGACCTGCTGTCCACACTGTTCTTGATGCACCCCAGGAGACTATTGACCTTCTTGGCCACAAGGGCACATAACACTTAGATATGCTTTAGAGACACAAAATAGCTGTGGGGGAAAGAATTTTGTTTTATAATCACTGTTCCTGTTCCATAAATTAGGCTATTTACACATAAAAAGGTACTCCAGAACCTGTAAACCCCTTACCTTTAAGGGTATGCCTTACTTATCTTTGAACCTAATTAAGGATGAGTCAGAAAAGAGACATTTTTCTGAATGTAGCAGTGGCATTACAATAATAGCAAGACACCAGAAAGTCATTTCCCTGCACACTATGCAATATTTTCACTGTTCCCTTTGTCTAAAAATTCATCTGCTTCCTCAGGCTGTCTTGAAGCTTCCTTCCTTCTCTCACTGCAGTTCTCACCCATCCCTTTCTGTTATCTTAAAACCCCAGCCCTCCTTCACACATTGGTACACTTCCATGGCCTTGCAGCACTAAGTGATTGTCAGGATGGCAGCATAAAAACATGATATCTTTTTTTTGCAATTTCTCATTCATTTTGATGGACATGTAAAAGTTTACCTAGACTTAAAAAAATTATTTGGGGAAATAATTTTTTAATTAAGCATGCCAAGATGATGGAGAAGTTTATAAATGTATCAAGTAGCAACAGGGGAAATAACAGAAAACAGTTTGCAGAGAATTATTTTCTGACATGGCAGAAGTGATCATTTTTCATGATCAGTTTTTCATTTAGTGTTTCAACAAAAGAGACATCTTAAACATGAAAAATCAATGCTCTTCTCTATTCACAGGCTAATTTTCACATTCCTAATACTTTTCAGGTTCTCCTTCACCCAAGCACTGCTAAAAAGATATGCAATCTCAATGTATCTACACCAATAATACATACACAGGATATTTTTCCCCACAGAAGCAATGTGATGATAACTGTGTCACTGAAGACAGATGGCAGATGCTAATTTCTACCCAGCTGACACACAGTGAGTTTTTGATCACCATGTAGGGAAAGAATACAGTTTGTAAGGTAGTTTGAAAGCCTCATTAGAGGACCTGAATGTGCTGAGCAGAAAACATATGGTCAGCAAAACTAAAATGGAATCAAAAGATATGTGATTACTTTTCCTATCTTCTCAAACCTGCTTGTTTGAGTCTCTTGGAGTATTTCTACAGAAGGCTCTTGCCTCATACATATATAAATATAGGTAAGGAAGTAACTGTGATGTTGAGGAACTCTAAACAGTATATATTGATAAAAATATCTATGCAGCTATATATATAAAACTATATATGTCAGAATCTGAACCCATGTTTCTAGCTCTACAGCACTTACATAGTAATAGTGGCTAAACTCTTAGCATCTTGGGATTGCAGAAACCCCTCACTAGTCATTTAAAAATGCTGCATTTCTGGAACACACAGTTAAAGAGAAAGGCAGGAGAAGATAAATTCAGAAGTACAGGTCTATAAAAATGTTTCTCATTTTCTAAAGGTTATGTTCTGACTCTGCTGAACAGCTCAGATTTGCAGCAGTGCTCAGGTCTCCTGCATAGAAAATATGTGCCACATCTTGGTTACTGAGAGCTGAACTCAGAGTACATCAATGTGCCTGGAGATCAGATCAAACACCATGGTTCCTGTAGCATGGGTACAACAAATTTACTTCCAAATGCACTTAGATATGGAATTTCTTCCTGTACATTATCTCTACTATAAAGTTGTCCCCACTATAAAGCATTTATAGCAGAACACTCTTTTCTCTCTCTCATCAGCAGGTGGCTTCCTTTCTCCTATGTTAAAATGTCCTACATGAGAGAGAGCAAATATTTAAACAAGTTGCCTTTATGGGTGATTAAAATTTGCCTTAACTAGCAACTAAAAATGTTACATTATTAATACTGAGAAAAAATTGGGGTAGAAGAAGTATGAAGTCTCAGAGTTGGACCTGGTCTAGGGAATCCTGCTGTGGCAGGGGGGTTGGACTAGATGATTTTTTGAGGTCCCTTCCAACTCATAACATTCTGTGCTTCTGTGTGAAAAGTCAGCTGTGGTGTATTGCAACCCCTTTTTGTGTAGGTTATATATAACACATTGAGTGTGCTGCTGTAAGATGGATAAACAGGATATTGAGGTAGATAAACATCAGTACAGAATCGAGACACAAAACAATTCCCTCCAGTCTATTCAGTGAGGCTTTTGAAGAATGATTTTGGATATTGCATTTCAGGAGGAATATGGAGAGAGTCTAGAGGACAGCAGTGAGACTGGTTCAGGTCTACAGTATCTCACAAGTGAGGAAAACACGTGCAAAAAAGAGACTCTGAGAATATGTTTTGCTCTATGCTAAAAAAAGACAAGATTTCTTTTAAGTCTCAGACAACTCTGTGAAGAAAAAGGGAATCCCCTCCAAATATGTAGAGGATGACCAATAATTAATGGGCTTAAATTACAACAAGAAGAATTTATTTAACTTTTGAGGGGAAAAAAACCCAACAAACAATTTTAAAGACAGACCAAACTGTCATGGAAGAGACTGTGGAGCCTCCACTGGAAGAAGCTTTTGAGAACAAATGAGTAATTACAGTATTTGATCCCTCCTTGGTATTCAAACTAGCTAACCATTTAAGATGCCCTTTAACTGCCCATTTTAAAATCAGCATGTGGCTTCTTTCTGTAAACCAGACAAACATCACTACCTTCCCATCTCAGTAAGAACTTAAAATTATATACATACTCGTGTTTGCTCAGCAAACCAAAAATGTCCTATGTTCCCCAGATGGAATCTCATAACTTATCTCAGTTAATAACACATACCCAAAGCACTGTGACAAGCAAATAGAAAGAAACAAGGAAATAAGAGACCATGAATTCACCCAACAGAACCAGAAAATGATAAATATTTCATTCCCTGCTTTCAAGTTAAAATAATGAGACCCAATAGTCTGATAAACCCTCTGTGGAAAGGATATTGATTTTCTCTCCTCACTCTTCTTCTCTCTGTTCTTCAGCTCTGGCTATGTATATTTTATTACAACCTAGCTATAAGCTCCTGTGTAGCACTCTCATGTCTGCATATAAGATCTGGCAGACATGGTGATTGCTAGAAGTTTTCTTGGTAGTGAAATGAGCCAGAAGATAGTGACAACATCATCACATAATAGCAATGCTTCCTGCTACCTTCAGGATCCAAAAATTCCAAAGACAGTTAAAAAGAAATAAAGCTAACTCCTGGTAGCACAGGTACCAGTAGCCAGACAGCTAACAAGAGCAGCCAATTGTTTAGGGAACTGATGATGAACAGGGCTGAACGTGTAGCTGATATGCAGTGAAAAAGAGGGAACAGGAGCATCTTTGTTGCTTTTGCTGGTAATACCTAAGCTGGTGCCTGTCTCCAAATTCAACATCCAAAAGAAAGAAGGCATCAAAAACATTTAAAAAACCCCCAAAGATGGTGAACCACCAAAATGAAACTGTACTGTTCTGTTTTGTAGTGCCAGCCTGTACTGATGCTGAAGTTTGGGCAGCATTATCAATACTACACTGCTTTGAATCTAATAGCCAAAGATGTTTTGAAAGCTCAGCTGGAGATATGTTCTTGATATAAATTCTTTTCAATGGCATTACTTGAGTTTTTTTATTCCAGTAGCATTTATTTTTCCTCAAAGCAACTTCAACATAACTTTTATTTAATTTAAAAATCAATAAACCAACAGGCATATACCCTTGGCATTCAAAACTGACATTTCTCCTTTCTTCTTGCAGCACACAAACCAAACAAAAAATCAATACTTTATCTTTCTACAGTTTAATCAAAAGGGTAATAAAGCAGGAAGCTTATAGTGCTATAGAGTATTGATTATGGAGTGTTTCAAGATAAATTACTAGGGTTTAAAAATAATTCTTGGTAAACCAACTCTAAAAGTTTTTTATCAGTTGCCACAACAGTTTGGGGAAATACATGCATCTGTATAGAAGCTAAATTGCATTAAACTAGGTGTAATTCTTTGTAAAACTCTTTGTCCTGGTTTGAGTTAGAACTAATTCTGTTGAGGGATTTGACTTTTCAGCCCAGGGATGCACTTTCTGCAGTTAACTGCATGTTCTCACAGACAGTGTCTGCTACTAGCAGTGAGAACACTCAATGTTTAGAGTTAGTACCAAGGGTTGGGGTGCAGAGCAAGGTCACTGCTAAATCTTGTGTCCCATGTTGGGGTGCAGTGTAAAAAGCCACAGCTGAGGGGAGGTGGAGGGAGGAGAGGTGACCCTAAACTGGCCAACAAGGGATATGTACATCATATTCAGTATAATGCTGAGGGATCACGAAGGTCAAACCTCTTCTTTGGTGGCTGGTGTCCAAGAAGGACTCTGTCTGTTCTGTCTTGATCCATGAGTTCCTGAACCCAGTTCCAGAATCCAACTCCTGAATCCATTTCCCATCTGCTGCCAAGTCCAGTCTGGGACTTCCTCAGCACTACCACAGCATCAGTTGTGACTGTGAGGTACCTGGCTGCTTTTCTGTCATTGCAAGGAGGCTGAAAATTTCTGGAATGATTTGCTAATGTATTTAGTCATTTTACCTGAAAAATGGATTCTGCCACTTACACAGGGTTGTGTTGTCCTTTGTACCAAGTCCTATGGCTATGAATAAAGATTTTCCTGGATAAATTACTGTACAGTGTGGTGATGGTAGAACTCAGCCTCTTGTTTTCATGCTAGTTACCTTACAAACTTGAAGGTCAGGTAACTTTTCTTCCTCATTTCTCTGAGATTAATGCTGCCAGCTATTTTGGAGCATGTTATAATTTGATACAAAGGCATCATTAGCACTGACCTCAGGACAGATCCCAGTGCCACAGCAGTCAGAGAGATATACACAATGCTAGATGGCACCAGGGTTAGTGTGCTCACAGCCCAAAGCTTATGTACGATAATTTTAAAGTAAGGTATCTGTCACCCTGAGCTTGAGCAATAGTTAGCTGCTTTTCTTTTTTGACATATGCTTTGCAGAAAGCAGGAAGGAAAGTCAAGGCTATATTTACTTTTCTCACCTGGCTGTGTTAATCCAGAAGATAGTTAAGTAAACAGATAAAGTCAGAGGTTCACCCAGTGTTCTATCACATTTCTGTTAAAATCTCAACTTCTGACCCCTCTCCCACAGCATGTAACTATTTCAGCCTTCACATAGGAAGCAAGAGAAAAATACCATCATATTCTCATGAAGAAATTTAGTCATGAGTGCTAAAGATAAAATCTCTACAGCTCAGATAGTATTTAAGGGATGAAAACTAGGTGGATAAATTTTGGCATAACTGTGTCCTGATGGAACATGCTTCCAACCAAACCAGAAGCATGAAATAAAAATTAAGTGGAACTTTCTTTCTCCTTCAGCTTGTTTCAGCATTTCCCAACTTAAGTATCTCCATTGTTAGATCCAAAATGGCCACTGTTACAGGATTAGTTAAAAGACTGAATTAAACTTCAAGTTACAATTAGTTTGCTCCCACAGAATAGTAAGGTAACAGTTTTTGGAGCAACTTCTGAAATAACCATATTGAGAGACTAGAAAATTTCCTGCAATCCTAAGGAAAACCCTGTGGTGGTGGGCAGGCACTATGCAATCTTCAGGCAAGATGTTGTTCAGAAAGCAGAAAGCTCAGGAAATGATCCCTGGCAAAGGCTTTGTTTAATGTAGGTGCTGAAGGAAGGTCAGTGGAAAACCTTTATCTGGAATTTCCGTCCAGAGAGGAGATATGCTGGTTTCAGGGAAAATGCAAATATTACTCAGCAGACCAAGGGCAAAGGAAATAGGAAATGGGCTAGAGAGTTCTCTGAGATAATCTATCACCCAAATGTGAGAAAACAGTCATGTGTTGGCAATTCCTTTCTTTTAAAGCCTTCCACAACTCAAGATCCTTTTGCAGCATTGTGCCATTATCTGAAAGTTGGCTGCTTCCAATCCCAACTGCTTAAAGGTAGGATAAAAAGCTTAGTTTTGTTCCTATCTTGACATATCTTTTGCATGTTTATTACTTGAGCCTTTGGAATAACTCATAGGAAAACCATGAGCTTACCATGGAAACAATACATCTTAGAAGTGGTGTGAGAGTTGACTTTTTGCAGCCTGCAGAGAAACATCAGTGATTCAGTCAAAATCTTTTAGGAGTCTCTCTGATAATGAGGCAGAGTACAGCTGGGTGAAGGGTGCCAGCTTCAAGCCTGCTGGGGTTTGGACAAGGGGTGGAGCAGTGCTTTGGGTAGCTGATGCAGAGAAGAGGAAACATACTCCTCATATACAACACCTAACTTGTATGTGGGCAGAGAAAAAAGATTGTGCTTTTAACTCTGCATTTTTAACCTTGAAATACTTGACTATGCAGGGACTGAATGTCAAGAATGCCTTAGTTGCAGCTAATAAAGCTGCCTATATGATTGAAGACAAAATATATGTTTATCAGCATTTAACTTGATATTTTTATCATAATATTATTGGTTAAAGGAACAACAGAAGAATAAGACCTTATACAGATGAATATACTAACAACCCTTCCTTCAGCCATATCTTTTATTCCACCTCAGTAAAAGAACACCACTGCCCTTCTCAAAGGTACAAATGAATGTTAGAAATTGTACCTTCTGCAAATAGAGTTGCATTATCTTTGGCATCCTTGAGTTCTAATTAAACAAAATATTACTGAAATTATAGTAATGCCCTCAGTTTGACAGATGCTTCCCAGGCTTATCTGAAAACACAGTGGGAAAGAGAGAAATACATTATATGGAATACTCACACTATTTAATTCCAGCTACCAATAATATGAACCAAAACTCTCTAGATACCTTAGCAGGAAAGAGAAGCTCCTCCAGAGAGTGATTTAGGGCAACTAAATTAGGCCTGCTGTTCTGAATGGGACTCAGAAGGCTCATAGAGCTAGGCAAAGTGAATCTGTCCTACAGTGTCTGGTATCAAGAGTACACACCAAAACTGCAAGCCAGAAAGAAGCAATACTCTAGGAAAATAATCACTATGACTGCAATCTTGCATTCATCTAGGTCCTTGTCTTTGTATCCCTGCTCTCCTGTCTCCGTTGTTCACTGGTTGTATCTTTTCCCTCACACTACTTTCTGGTTTAAACTTCAGTACCTTGTATTCCTCACCATTTCCTTCACTTGCAACACAGATAAATAAATGACTTCATCAAGAAGGATTCAAGTAGATAGTGTACTCACATGCCTAAATGCTTACATTTCTGAAGCAGGCTTTAATTTATTGTACACAAAGGGAGGAAGTGGATCTTTATAAAGCATCTCCTCAGCAAGGAAAAAACAGTTTAAAAGTATCTCATTCATAAAGCTGGATAGGATCAAGAATGCTAAAATGACCATGGCTGATGCAGATAAATGTGACAGTAAAATAGTGAGAATGCCACAGAACTGAAGAACAAGGCAGAATTACAGAAGAAATTGGAACTTGGCTTTGTTGAAAGAGAAAAGGACAAAGAAGTGACACAAATTAGCTAGGATATATGATCACATCCAAAAGCATTAAGGATGTAAAGATTTATTTCTGTATTGCATTATGCTTCACTTTGCAATACTTAGGAGGACTCTGAGGGGTTCCCTGAGTCCTACAGCCAGATCTCTGGCTGTGTACTGATTCTGCAGGGCTCAGAAGCCCTGGCCCCAAAATACATATCACAAAAGCAGAAGGGAGAGCCCTGCAGCCCTGAACCTGCCCATTGAGCACACTGGGGGATGGACTGGAGTAGTGTAACACTGCCTTATTTTCCAACTCTCTCTTTAAAAGGAAACCTGAGTGCATAGCAGAGCAGGGATCTGTGTGGTTTCCTCCACTGCAAGCAGCAGGATGCAGCAAACCATGCCTGGAGTGTTAGCATGGGGAGTGGTCAAGGACTGCTCTAAAGCATGGGCTCAGCCTGTATTGCCAAGATGTATGCTCTGCTACATCAACAAATACAAAACAAGGAAGCTGAAATAATCTTTACACTGCACTTTTTACTTTTTTATTTGTTTTTTGTTTTTAATAGATAAGTCAACTGGCTTGGCAGGGAGGGAGGAGTTAAAATTGAAAAGCTACATACATGAAAATAATCCAGTTACTTTCAGGTTTCATGACATTTATATATAATTAGATAGTTCTATCTTGTTTTAAACACTGGTTGTCTTAAAGCTATGTAGGTAGTGATGACAGCTAAGTATTCATTTGCCTACATAAAGTGAAAGATCAGGTTCAGATAAATTTGTTCAAATATATTTAAAAAAAAAAAAGACAACCCACCCCCTAAAAGCACTAATCTTGCCTAGTACTCTTGTGTGATAGCACTGACCTCCATTGGATCAGGCTTGGAGAGTAAGTTTTGGAATAACAAGAGGAAGAGGAAGTTTGTAATACTCATACTCTTCCTGTAAGTACTTCATGGATAACTATAAGGTTTAGGTTCAATTGTAAGAACCTCTGTTCTGATTGTTTCTTTTTAAATGGTTCATTATTTCTACTGTTAGTTATTGGTAGAAACTTTGTGCCACCTATTGAAAAACAGCCAATGTATTTGTTGCTTTTTAGTCCTACAATTAAGAAAGATTTAAGTGGTTTTACTAAAATCTGCACAATTTCAGGCTGCACTAAGAACATATTGCCTTTACTCACACTTAGAGATTAAACTGCCAAAAACCTAACAAGCAAAAGATGCCCCTCAAACCCTCAGGATGGAGCAAGACATGGCCTCATTTCAAATATCAGTTGCTGTAAATACCATATCTAGCAAGTCTTCTGCATTCCTATGAACATACTCTGAGGCAGGAAGAGCAGAAGCTGCCTAACTCTTGGGGAGCTGCCTTTTGACACAATCACAGCTGTGCAAAACAAGGTTTCTTAACACTCTGTCCTGATGAGAGGTAATTGATTTAAACCTGTATGGAGTCAGATATACTCTCTGTAAATACAGAAGATCAAAATAGGCAGTGATGTGAGGATGTGGGTAACAACTGAATCCACAGATGTTCATTTTAGAGAACAAGAAACAAGTTACTCCTCAGAAAACATGAGTAAACCCCCTATAAAATGCACATATGTGATACATAGCTACTATGCAATTCCCAGTTAAACTCTTTTCACAATATGCTGCTATCCTATGCTGGTACTAAATAAATTACCTTGGAAGACATCATCTTATAGTTGTCCTACAAGGTATTCTTTAAAGGATTAGGTGCTGCTAAATTGTCATAGCATCTTACCACTTCATTTTGGGTCTAAAAGTGCCACACCTATTTTGCACAGTTTAGCAGTCCCTACTTTCTCACAGGATGTGCAAGGGTAAAGTAATCCTCAGGGTAACTATGTGTTCAGCAGCTATATTGAAAGGTTTGACACAAAGAGTCTCCAAAAGAACCAGATGGGGCAGGATTTAATATATTGACTTCAACATCTAGAAATAAAATTACATCATCTAAAGCATACATTGGACTGTTTTGCTCAGAAAAGGAACAGGATTATCTACTTTTGTTTCTCTTATGAAAATATGAAGTCTTTGGATATAGCCTTGTTTACTACATGCTGGTTAATTATCTTGTCAAATAATATGACAGTGTCAGTTTTGTTCCATTAGCTAACTGAAGATACTATAAATTACATGGAATATGTCCAAGGAATAATAATATCTAGTCACACCATCCCTTGAAGGAATTTTGGGGGTTTTTTCCTCCCTCTGTCTCTTTTCACTCCATATTCAGTGTAGACAATTTTTAGACAGAAAGGCCCCCAGATTTAGCCCACAGACTGAAGTGTAAATACCCAGAAGGGGAAATCAGCTCCATCAAAGTCTGTATGTCATATTATATTTACAACCAGATCCAAGTGTATGATGTGTGGTATAACATCATCTAGATCAGGCTCACTGAATAAGGTCAATGGGATGGAAGAATTGGTGTCTCTCTCACTTTCTCCTACCAAAGGATATATATGTGCATCTGTTATAGCAGCAGATAGTCTGGCCCACACTGTCATTTTTCCCTGCACACAAGTCCAACATAGCACCTTCTCTCAGGCACTCTGGAGTGTACACTACAAATAACTCTGTACTATAAATAACCAGAAAGAAATATGCACCAAAATAATTTCAGCATCTCAAAGCAGCATCTGCTATCTGCTTAGTTTTGATGAAACCCTAGGAATTCTTAAATACATGCCATGTTCTCTGGACTGAGCTGTGGGCTAATTTTATTCTGCAACAGAATTTAAAGACACCTGGTGCTGGGTCAGTACAAAATAAATAAGCAGCTGAAGCATGGTTAAAGTTTACAGCATTTTTAAGGCTCTTTGCTGTTCAACAATAACAATATTCATATAGGTATCAATTCAAAAGTCACTGATAAAGGGAGAGACTCCATTACCTGCAGCAATCCTGCAGGTGCTGTTTCTCAGCACAGCCCTGGATTGTCACAGTGTCTTTCATGGATCTTTGCAATTATCTGTGTAATGGTTTAGAATCAGAGTCATTCAGGCTAGATGGGTCCTCTGAATGTCCTAGTCCATCTAGCCCAACCTTCCTGTCAAAGCAGAGTCAGCTATGAAATAATAGCTAAAATGAAATTTGAATACAAGAAGATATAGAAGATATAAGAGCAAAAAGATGACAGGTACTTACATATCAGGTTTTTAATTAATAACCTTTAATAATCACAGGCACACATTTACCAACATGAAGGACAAGATTGCTTTCTCTAGAAAGACTAAAGCATTTATTTTTCTATTTCTTTATACTTTTATGAGTATAAGAATTGCAGAAGAGAACCAATAGTCTAACCTGGCTTGCAGCCTTGCAGAGGAAAGCAATGTGTAATCACACAGTTCAGGCTGACATATGGAGGCTTCTGTCTCTTTATGACTTAGCTCAGGCACACATCAGCAGACTCTGGTTTGTCCATGTTGTAGAAAATAGCTGGATAATATCACATTTTAGATGTGGGCTGAAAAGATCAATGGAGGTTTCTACAAGAGTGAAATGTTCTCCCTGTTATATGAACTATCTCAAGTAGTTGGGAGAGAACAGTTTGACTCTCACAGGCAACCTGGCACAACAGGATTTGCTGTGGCTTTACTGTCTGATATGGTTAGATCCACAGGAATGGCAACCTCTCCTATCCTCCAGCAAAATCCAAAGAGAAAAGCAAACTGCAGTGCAAATAATATTTCAGCTTTTAATTTAGAAGGTTTAAGCATCTTAACTTCATAAAAATATTTCTTTAAAAAATGAGAGTCTAAAAGCTTGCATCCTATAAGCCAAAACTCACTCTCAGTTCCTATTTTTGCCCTTTTTTTCTCCCCCTCTCTGTGCCTACTGTTCACACTGTCAACATTTCTCTGCTTCATTTTGGTGGATCAGCATCCTTAGAATTACAAAATAAACATACTGTATCAGAAAGCCTGAGATGTAGAGACTTGTATAATAGCTTGCATTACACCACATCAAAATGGAAAAGAACATGTGACACCACTACCAGCTTGTGAGAGCTGATATAAAACATCAAGTCTCCAGAGATACCAGGAACATGTTGAAGCTACTCATGTAATACAGAAAGGAAATTGTATGTGCTATTGTTCATAAAACAGGGAGCTACTGATAGCCAAAGATGATGATTTAATGCATGCCAGACAAGTCATAGCAAATAAATAATCTATGAAGGCCAAGAACTTTTGTACTTGTGAGGATATCCTCTTAATGCAATTTGAAACATGAGGAGATTCTGGTTTATTTTCCATTCTTGTTTTGGAAGGTATAATAAGAAAGAATATTTAGAAAATATAAGAAGTTTGTCCACATAGCACTTTTGAATGTTGCCAATCCACACATCAATGAGTCACCAAAATGCTTTTCATTTGATGTACCTATTCAGTGGGACTTCAGGTGAAACACATTGGAGTCCTTTGTGAGGCAAAGAGCATGATGATATATATTACTACATCCTTTTCCCTAACTGTTTAGTTAAACATTTTATTTATTTTAATTTATTTCATTTCCCTCAGCATGTTACTGTTTTTCATTCAGACTTTATTAAAATCCTTTCCACTCCACTGACTCAACCCCTTGTCGTTGCAAATCACTCAGGACGTCTTTTTCCTCCACATGCCTGGCTGTGGTACTGGGACATCTCTCAGTTTACAGTTTTTCTCCAGTTCCCTGGCTCATTCTCTGTATCAGACTTCCAGAATCTCTCCTCATTTCTATCTGCTCCTCAAAGGGGACAAGCAGCTTGCAAAGGAACAGAGAGCTAGGACAGAAACTCAACATTTTCTGTACACTTCGCAAACTCTTGACCATGATGAACCCTTTGGTAGGACTGGAGTGAATGGAGATGATGAGAGTGATTGGCAATGAGCATCTAACTATGTGACAGTGGTAGGAAGAAGAATTACTGTAAAGTTGAGCAGAGGTCAGAAATAATTCTACATAACCCCAGAAAATGTCTGAAGGGGTGTTTTGGAGCATGGGATATCACTACTTGTTCAAGAAATTTTCTTTGCTGACAGCAATATTTTTACCATGTTGAGCACAGCATTTATTATTCATCCTTGACTAAGTTATTCTGAGTCACTATTATGATGAGTTATTCTAAGTTATTCATATTTGGTTGTTTATTCATCTTGTATGGATTACAGTCTTTCCCTAAATGTTAAGTAAGAATTTGAATATATCACTTAGTTTCTTAACTACATATCCAGCACAAAACCTCTGTTAAAGAAAGAAAAAGCTCCACAGTTTTAGAGAACAGCAGATCAAAGCTGCCTGTGAAAAGGAACAGTGTCTTAATAAGAGAGCTGGGATTGCTTTCCACAGACCACTCCTAATCCTTTCATATAAAATTCATATATGGAAGTAGACTCAGGTCATGCTTCAAATAAGTTATTTCAGCAATTAAGTTACTATGTCTAACTTGAGTGTTTGTCTAAAAATACTCAGCACGTGACCACAAAAAGCTTAAAGCTGAATTCCTTTAAATCCTAATGCCTTATGGAGTATTATTTGAGATAGGCAGAAAAAAGAGCCATGAAAATGAATGCAGTATTGCTGACAGTTTGATGACAGACTCTTTCTAATATACTGACTTTAAATAATTAACTCTTGAACTCTGACTTTACTGCACCAGATTGAGTTCTCCAGCTCTGTGTAGTGCCAGAGCTCATTTATTTGGTCACAAGCATTTTCAAGACTCACACAGAAAGGCATTATGTTAGAACTGGAAAAGGTATGAAATCAACTACTATCTACTTCTATTTCCATTCCTAGTAACATAAAAAGCTGCAAGAAATGAGATGAAAAACTTAGGATGTGCCATGATAGAACCTCCTAAAGATACTGAATGCTTTAGCACCAGGTTGTGAACAGTTATCCTTGCCTTTTGGCTACTTATTCTCCTCCTAAAATTGTTTTTTAAGCCATTAAGAGCTCTTTAGCATGACTAAGGCTGTTTGTAGTATAAAATATATTTAGCTAGGTCTCTGGCACTATTACTATTCCTACAAGCAGTATTTTGGTAGAGTCTCCCTTTCAGTGAGTATGCACCATAAAAAACCCCCCTAAAAAGCAAGTCTAAGGTATGGAAAAGAAACAACCTTTTAACCTATCCCCTAACTAAAAGATTTCACTGTAACCACTGCCTAAGTTTCTGGTCACACTTTCAATTTTGCCCTATTAGATGCTACTATTAATAAATGGCAATTTGCAGTTTAAAAGGATGATGTTCTAGCACTTTTTTCAGACTGCATGTGCAGAACTACACTGCTCCTGCATTGCTTTCTACTCTCTGCAATTACTTTGCACCTGAGCTTCTTTATCTATAGGTCCTTCCCATAGAGACTTTAGTTGGTGCCATTAAAGTCAGGGAACTGTGCTGATGAAGTTTGAACAGGAAAGTTCCTCATCTCAGAGAAGATTGGTCAGAGTATGTTACTCTGGAAGGTAAAGTGCACAATCCTTTAACATCCTGAAGTACTTGGCTCTGTGCATCCAAAGTCAGGCAGAAATGATAGTAACTGAAAAAGGATAACAGTGTGGCTATGCTTCCATATTAACCGAAGGCAGAAGTCGATGGAATCCCTTGGGGAGGAAATTTCCTTCCCTGTTATCATTTAAAGTTTGGAAATATCTTCAGGGAAAAGGAGATCTTTAAGTCCTGTATAGCTTAAATAGACATTGCAAATTATTTTGATGATATCTGTTAGAGAATTGCTAAAAGAGAATTAGCTTCCAAGAGGAATCAAACAGTTGTAGGCCTCATTTGAAATTCTAAGAAATAAAAAGTCAGTCATTTAAAGAACTTAGAGATTTATTTTTTTTCCCCTCCACAAAAACATTTCAGTGATGCTTCTTTTAAATATTTGGTCTGAAGCAGTATTTCCTAGATAAGAAATAATTACACATCTTTCATCTGGTTGGTTCATCTGCTCCTAGAGTTAATTTCTCCTTCAGCATTTTAATTGACTGCCAGTGCTTCTCATGCTTTGGGAAGCATTCAGTCACAATGGATTTAGAAACATTACAACTGTACTGTAAGCCTGACCAGTAGCCTTGTTATTATTATGATGCTCTAAGGACCAAAGAGCTAGCTTATGTTTAAATGAGTTTGTTCTGTTTAGAAAACTCATTGTTTGGAACCCACCTATTTTAATGTCTTTGTGATATATAATGCAGACCCAGGAAATGGCAGCCTTTTTATGAAACCACTACTGTGTTCCCCATGGTTCCCCCCATCTTGTTTGTGCCCTGCTCTGAGAGTTCATTATCATCACCCAGAATTAATGTGCTGTGTTTTGCTGAACTCACAAGACAGTGTGCTGAGCACAAAGCTCTGTGAGCAGCTCATGGCTCAGCTACTAAATCCAGCCTTTCAGCTGTGCCAGGCTTCACCATATAAACACAACCCAACTGTCCTCCTGTTCTCGCTTTGGCAAAGGATGTTAAGCATCAACACATCAATAACTCCTAAACCTTATCCAGCTCCAATCCAAGGGAGATTTTTCCCCTCAGATGTGTTCCTGCTTTTCTGTAAGCTCTTGTGGTTTCTGTACCTCCTCCAACCTGGCCTATTTTTAAAAGCCAAAGAGAAATGTCTGCCTCGTGCTTCAGTTGACCTTTGTGGCTTTCAAGGCAGCGTTGCACAAAGCTCACTATCTCTAGAGAGCAGTACAACAGCTTCCTGACACCTTGTTTTGAAGAATTTTCTACTTCCTCCAATTTTTGTAGCTTTTTCTTAACTGATTATATTACTATGTAATACAGACAGTTCAAACAAAAAAAAAGTTTCACTAGAAGACCTTTTTTTCCCACCAAATCTTACACAACAAGCATTATTCCTGCGTTGGAGGAAAGTACCAACCTGGCAACAACATCTCTACAACTTATTATCCCTTTAGCATTGTACACCTTTGAACTTGGAACAATAAACCATGTGATAACAGACTGCTATTGCTTTCTTGTCAGAGATATAAAATTTGTCATATAACTAATAGTTTGGGGGAAAGCTTTAAAATGCAATAGATCTGTTTTACTTATATAAAGGCAATTCTAGAAACTAAGACAAGCTTTTGTATTTGTTCCAAAGGCATTTGCATGGTTTAAACTAATTATACTATTTATTTGTATTATTTAAAAAAATATCCCAGAAAATAACCTGTTCAAGGACAGAAAATCCAACATTTTTTGTTGATGTTTAACATAAAGCCATTTAGGAATACTTTTGTCTGGGAGCAGGCATGGCAAAAACTCCTCTCACCATTACAGATTTGGTGGGCTAGGTGAATGGCAGACCAATAAGCCTACTAATAAATGCCTACAGAAACCCATCACTGATGGAATAAAGATTATTTCCCAGGGAGCAAAGGAACTGGTCCCATGACTGTATTTTTGTCACCTGTCCATCCTGGCACAGGAGAAAAAGCAGCTATTGCTGTATGGTGAATGGGAAAGGGTGTGAGAAGCAAGACTGAATGAGTGCTGTGAGCACAGGACTGCTAAAAGCTTGAAAGCAAAAATGAGACTTAGTTACAGTTGGAAACTTTAAATATTTCTTGAATAAGGTCCACAAGAAAATTGGACAATAAAGCCTTGCAAGCCACGAGCTCCAAACCAAATCCCCTTCTGGAGGATTTAGTGCTGTTGATAGGTAAGATTATCATCCTGAAATCAGCTGAAATTGGATCTCTTTACACCACAGAGCAGATTAATGGCTGCAGAAGCACTGTTATTTCTAGACCCATTCCCTAATTTATGTAAAGCAATTAATATTTTGAAAGAATGTTGTCTGCCACCCTGGTGGAAATACAATTAACAAAATCAACACAATATTTACAGCAGTGTTTGTTTTGATAAACAACAAAATGTTGCTGAAGACAGTGTTTTTGGAATAAATTGGTATTTCTGGGTTTTTTTTATGGACAGCATGAGTTGGCCTAAACCCTTGATTATCATTCAGAATTTTAATTACAGCCACAGCAAAAAACACTTGCAAGTTCCAACAATAGCTGTCAAGACTCTTAGGCTTATTCACTCTTTCCTCACTACAGGGAATATATCTCTTAAAGTAATTCTTGTTTAAACAGCAACTCACCCAACAGTGCAGGAAATCCCTCAGAAAAACCAATAAAATCTTAACCCTAAGGGGCTTGACAAGGCTGATTAGCAAGATAAACCACAGATGATGGCAGAACCAAAACAGTTTAGGATGAAAAATTAAATTTAACTTAAGAACCTCTCATGGTTAAAATACTGCCTTTAAAACTCTGTCTGCTTTAAGGCCTGTGGAGAATTAATGGCTTTCTACTCCTGAAAAGCACCAAAAGCCTCCCTCATTGTCTTAGGCAAACCCACAGAACATTTCACACTCATGTCCTGTTTTCAGATCCATTAAACACCTTTCTTTGGTTGGGATCCATAATGATGATAATTTTCAATATTGTTTATTCTCTATTAACTACTGTTGAAGTTTAGTATTCTTCACTAAAGGTACATTAATATTGTCTGACTTGGAGGCACTCAGGCATACTCAAAACAAATACTCTATTCTCAGCTTGTCCTTTGACTTTCATGTGGTCAGGGTTAGGTTCTAATATCTGGATTTTAAAGACAAAACTGGTGGTCAGAGCAGCCAGCTTTATTAAGAGGAAATTATTCCTACTGAAATACAAGAACTGTTTCTCTTCTAGTTACAACTAGTATTTAATTTTTGTAGCTTTCAGCCAGTTCTCACTCTATCACAGGTGCAAATGAAAGTGAGCTTACACATGTAATTGAGTTAGCATGAAATTCCCATCCCATATAAAAAAAAATGAATTCCCAGACTTCAGAAGAGAGCCCTTGGTAGAAATGCACAGATAGCAAGTTGAATGCTGGCTCCAAGGTACATGAGGTTCTCACTCAAAGTGCTATTTTGTCACCTATCTGAAATGCAGAATTCTCTACCCCACAGAAAGTTGTCTGACATATATCTACCCAAATCCTACTATAACATGGTGAACCCTACTTAATCTTGTCATTTGAATTTAAAACATGTTCCTGAAGAAAAAAAACCTCCCTTTTATCATGCCAGTTTTGCTGAGGCTGTGATGTTTCTCTCCCCACGAATGATTGAAATTGAATAGCCTAGAGATGCATCATAATGAACAGCAGCTATACACATCTATCTTCAGGCTGTCCAACAAGGTGACACTGAAAGACTTTAATTTGAAGGTGTATAAAAAAGTCTTTCTTACTGAGCTCTAAGGTATGAAACCATTCATGTTTTGACAGCTTATTTAACAGGCTTTGCTAACTTCACAGGCAGTTTTATCTTTGGCCATAAAGCAATGGAACTGGAGACAACCAGGTCTAGAAGGAAGAAAATGACTGAAATAATGATACAAGAGAAAGGAAAAAATGCATGGACTATAAAAAAAGCCAAAAAAAAGGTGTTATTTTCTAAAAGAAATCATTTCAAGTTTATGCTTCACTCTTCCTTCTGCAATGGCTCTAATATCCCATGCAATTTGCTGAACACTTGTTATTCTAAGGCACATACCCTGACTGTGTCACAATTTTCCTGTCTAATTAAATAGAAACAGCTTTCTGAGCCACATCCAAGGGGGCACTGCAGCCTTGCACATGCTGGAAAGGCTTTCACTCTAAAATAGCCCTTTATCTAGTCTCATGAGGCAAAACTTCTCACATCTCCCTGCATTTCTTCTGGGAGAAATCCCCTTTAACCCTTAGTTCACTATTTTCTATAGCCTTGAAGAGTAACCTTCAACATTTTCTTTCATGGGAAGTTCTGTATTCTGTGGATGACTTCAACAGGAGATTTAAGATTATGAAGGGGACAACAAAAAAAAAGAAAGGACTTGACCAGAAAAACTAGACTACAGCTAGGTTAATCCAAAAGTTGTGTTTCCATTGTGCAAGAAGCACAAAAGAATGTGTGTTAATAGTAGGGGACAAAAAGGACCTATCTCCATTAGGTAAACAGTAGATGAAAGAGTAACAGAAAGAAGTAGTACACTAAGCCACCAAATAGTAGACTTAAATGTTCAGCTTCATGATTACCCTTCATGATGCAAAAGCTTTGCTCAAAACCCTTACAATCTAACTATTCAATTAGTCTGTGTATTTTGATTCTTCTTACTAATATTTCACAGTTTATGAGAATTTTCCCTGAGTGTTTCAAGCAAATATAACAATAGGCTTTATTTTAAATGATATTCCTATGCATATGTTCTTGAAGTTGTAATGGTTTCACAGTGTACACAGCATAATGATTACTGCAAAAATATCATCAAAAGGGGAGGGGAGGAGGAGAGGAGAGGGAAGAGAATAAAGTGGAGCTATGAAAAGAAATAACCCTCCCCACACACACACTTGAATTTTATTGCTGCAGAGAGCTCATTTTATGCAGTGATTATTTAGGAAGAACAAGCAAAAATTACAAGTAGCCCATTTACTTTTTTATACCTGAAGTTCCCTACAATTTTTAAATACTGTTTTCTACACAATGTTAATATTTTGGAACAGATGAGACCTTTCCTTATATATTAAAGAGACCAGGGCTTTCAAACTGGCTGGTTTTTATCCTGTCCTCCAGGAAGGATTTGGCACTGGGAATACAGCAAACAACCCTTGTAGGTACAGTGCCCAGAAACATTCCCATTAAAACCCAGACCAGAATATGAAGAGCAGCATTTGTGGCTGCTTTTCTTCCAAAGCTGAGTGGTTAAATATCCCCCCCCAGGTGTGATGACCTATTGTATGCTGTTCAAAGCCATCTTCCTAGGAAAGGGCTGTACATTATCATCAGATGTTGTCACCAGCAGATACACACTGCTCTAGGGTGACTATCACTCACCTTCCTGTAGCTAGATCAATGCACAACCAAGTGGATTGAAGGTAGAAAGAAGGAAGCACAGCTTCCAGCTGCCATGGTGCTCCTCCTGGAGAGGAGATGGACCTTTGCCATCTTTGCCTTTGAATTCCTTAATAAAATACACATTCTTGGAAAGTGGGCAGGAACCTACATAATGCTTCCAAGAGAAGTGTCCTGTCCACTGACTCAGAGAATTACACTTTTCAGTTACTCACTTCCTCTGGCCCAGCATTAATTATTTGCAGTAGTGGAACTGTTTTGACTGGAAGGTTTCTGAGATGAAATCTAATCATGGGCATACATTATTTTTGTAGGAAAAGAGACATTAAGAATTCCAACAGATTACCAACTCAAGGCAGGGACTAATTACTTACAGTCTCATATGATATATCCAGGAAAATGGTCTAACAAGTTAACCAGCATGAGGAAAAGAGTTCATCTGGTAAAATCCTCTCTTAAGTAGTGTTTATCTGTATGAAAGGTGCACTCTGCAGTCCAGGTAACATTTAACAGGAATAGACTTTGTCTGAAAGGAGCCTGAGAACAGCTTTCAAGGAACTGCCTGCTTCACCAAAAAAATGGGAGGAAACAGCAAGAAATATTCACCACCTGTACCCTAAATTAGCAAAGTAGGATGGAATGACAGTCAGGAGCTGTTAGATTTTTTTCAAATACAATGATATTTCTATGCTATACAGCTTCAGAAAACTTAGGATATAACAGATTAAAGAATTGATCAGTTTGCCAACAAATATGTTGACATTTCTCATCTAATCTATTCTTTTCCTGAAGTAAAATAGATTTTTTTGTTCCCAATTGAGAATCAATGTATCATACAAAAGGACTGAATCAAAGTTCTAACAACGTGGTAGGTTCATTGAAATATCACAGAAAAAAACCAGATGAGATTCCAAAGTTTAACTTCAATTTGCATCTTTTGTGCAATTTCCACTTAAAAAGCTCTGTTTCATTGAACAGGATAAATCTTAGCCATTAAGCAGCTTCAGGTATGAGAAACTTGGGAAATACCTAAGACTATTATAAAAATCCTACAAGGAAATAGAAACTTGGGAAATAACTGAGATTATTATAAAAAACTACCAAGAAATAATAAGGAATCTTTCATATTACTGAGCATCAGTGTTCAAATTCCTCTGCAGCCATTATCACCCATTTTGGAAGTGTTATAATGAACTTGTACAGAGCTGTTAATTAGAAATGTGTTGGAAGTTTTCAGAACAGCAAGTGTTTAGTGAGCTCTGACAAACACTCTGCTAAGCCACACACCACCTTCTCAGCACAGTTTACTGACAGCATTTGTTCAAATGCAACTCCAGGAGGATCCCCTGACACAAAACAAACTTGGACTAACTACTCTGCTCATGCCCTAAAGACTAGAGTCCTGATGTAATTTATATTGCTTTACACAGTTGTATTAGGCTGCATATGTGGCTGCTACACCTTAAATTCATTTATAGAGGTTTCCAAAATATCCATGCCAATCTGGTCAGAAATACTTTGGCCAGTACCATAGTTCTGTTTCCCATCAAAAGCTAACTTACAGGAAGATTTTCAAACTGATGAAATGACTTGACCAATGCCTTGCCAACTCTTTGCATGCATCAGCACTTCAGATATTTTGGTATAACCTCTCCTTTGTAACCTTTGCCTTGCTATCATCCAATTTCTTTACTGTGCAAGAGAAAGGCATTCCTTCAAGTAGTCCCATGAGTGCCTATTACCCACTTCACTAATTTTAGTAAAGATAGAAGTCAGATATCTACCTGATCCAAAGTCCTGTCTGCAATTAATTAAGCCTGTGGAGGAGATGTTAATTGCTGCTTTAGTGGCTAAATGTTCTCAGTAGCCTATATCCATGGATGCTCACTGTGCTCACTGCTGTATACCAACCACCACCATCATTGTGAAAGGAAACAGCTTTAAATAAACTAAAAAGACTTTTCTTTCCTAGGCTTTATTTTTTTTTTTAATAAGTGTGTGCTTATTTTAAAACCAAAGACCAAAACTAAACTAAAGAGCCTACAAATCCCAATAGCCACTTCATGAGTTTCTCTCTCTTGCTCACTGAAGTGTAGACTTTAAAACATGGAGATGGGAATCAACTCAGAAAGCACCAAGCTGCAGTTTCTGCCACCTATTTGCAAGCACATACCAGTCACCCTTTTCCAATCCTCTAGGTCATGGTAGTTTACTTAGGAAAATTGGTGTCTGCCTGCTGTGTAACCTAGCTTAGAGTAAAACTTTGCTCTTTACACTTGCTTACATTCTGGAAAACAAAAATCCCCCTCCTCCCCAAAATATTATTTTTGAGTGTATGAAGAAACTTAGCATTTCCATTCTAATCACAAACACTTATAGATCACTTCTCCATTAGGATGTAAAAATATTGATCAAGCAAGCAACAAAGATGCAGAAGAAGGTGATCTATTTCTACTGAATTTCAAAGCTTTGTGTGCCACCTCCTCCAGAGCAGCAGTGCTCTGAGCCATGTCATTTAGAGAACTCTATGGTAACAGCTCAATGGATGTGTCATTAATTCCCAAGGTGCTAGCAGAGAATCACTGTTCCAGCTAAAACCAATGAACTTCTTAAGATTGCCTGGGGAGAATTAAGACCAACTTTTCTTATTTGTGATTTTAAAACAATGGCAGTACATGTCTAAAGACTTGAAAACACTGCTGTACCTTTTTCTGTCTGCTTGTGTACTGAATATATTCCTTCACAGACACATTTAATTGACTGGAACAATTCTGCTTGGCTTCAGTGATTTTATAATTTGTTAGAACCACCTCACTAGCTGTTGAGGAGACAGACTTCTTCCTCATCCTGCCAAAACAATCCTATGAAATATGGTTTGGTTTAATTGAAGTATAATTAATGCCTTGAATTTTAATTACTTCTGCTGTGATCAGGAGATGAAAATATTCTTCTGCCAGTAGATGTTTAAAATGAAATGGACATGCTTAGTGTTAATACCCAGTCTTTATCAACTCCAGTAATGAGTTCCTTTGACTGAACAGGCAGCATTTGGGTGGGGGGTGGGGAAGCAAACCATAAACCTACAGCTTTTCTGCCTGTCAGAATATAAATGTAGTTACTGAAGTTATTCATTTTACTTGGCTTGCAAAAATAAAACTCAAATCTGGGGGTTTTTTTGAATGCTAAGGGCTATCTCTTAGATTTTTCTTTTTATCTAGTGATAAGACTTGGAAAAAGATATTTCATGGTTAACAGGCAAGGAATATTGAGTGACATGTTGACATAAAAATATTTTTGCTAAATGTATGTGTTTTAAATTTTAATTCTGTTCTGGAGGGATATGAGAAGGGAAAATTCCCTGCTGAATTAAATCCAGAGCACTTTCTCTTTAGAGCAGTGATCCAATCACTCAGGTTACTTGGAAAATAGGGTGGAAATATTTATTACACAAATTGCTATGGGTACTTCTAAGACATCATGGCTGTCAAATATGACACAGTTAACATATGGTTTATTACTGCTGACCAGAACTTAACAGCTAACAAAACACTGGAGCCAGAGGAAAAAAACAAACCCCTCGGTTCATTCCATATTTACTGGTTTACCATTACAGCAGCTTATTTTTTGACTTTCCAAGTTTGTCAAATACTGTTTATTTAGGAAGAAATACCCCAATACTTTTCAAAAACATCAAGAGAAGAATTTTGAATAGCAAGTCACAAAAATGAAGCCTAAAAACCCAATCTCTCTCAAAGGCAGCACCAGATTTCTGTTGGGGCTTAAAAACTTTCCGTTTCCTTTTGAAGATTCATGGGGTTTGAGAGATGCTCAATCCTTTGACATCATAAAACTTAAGAGTTTTAGTCAGAGTAGTTAATTCTCTTTCTATTTGTGAATGGGAAAATAGAGTATTTTTACCACCCAAAATGGGTATGGAGTATATAAAGGATTTGTAACACACAGACTCCTCTGCACTAAATCAATCACCTAAGAAAAGATGTGCTACTCTTTCCACCACCTTCCTTTCTTTTTTCCCCTCATTCACTTGTTTCCATTTATGCCTCATTGGGATTCCTTAACTTACTCCCAGAGGAGGAAGCTTAACAATCAGAGCTAAAAGGAATTCAAGCAGTGAGTATAAACATTAATTCCCTGCAGGTTCAGAATGAAATACCAAGATAGGAAAAAAAAAGATTCTTACACATTCAGAAAAACAGAACTACAAACATATGCAGTAACATATGTCTTTAAATGAACAGTAGAATTCTTTTAAGTGTTTACATGCTTTTAAACTTTTGAAGACAGGAAAACATCTTAACTAGCAGTAGCATCATGAAAAATCTGGCAAACTAAGTTATCAAATACTAAGTAGTGTCATTTATTACAAATGCAACAAATCAAGGCCTAACATAACCCATTGAGCAGTAATCCACATTAAACCTAGATTACCTCCTGTCCTTAGTAGCAATTTTCCTTATAGGTAGTGAATAAATTTAAGAATTGCCCAAATAATTGAAATATTCTTGACCATTTGATTCAAAACATAGACTCATAGGATGTTCTGGGTTGGAAGGGACTTATTTACTTCAACAGCAAAGTTTAAAGGATAAAATAGCTGATGTGTTTTATGTTATACTTGACCATACACATATTCAATCTATTCTGACAGCTGCTGAATTTGGCAAGCTTGCATTGGCTCCCATGGGACAGAAAGTCCATTTATTTTTCTGTGTATTATCTTATATGATAATCCTCATCATTAATACAGAAGACCTCTCACTTAAGAGAGACTGAGGGAAGACAAGCTTACTAAGGATTGTTGCTCTCCTTTAGATTCCCAGTTGCCCATTGAAACAATAAAGACCAAAACATCCAGTTTCCTAACAAGCAGAAACAAAATTTCTGCTGAAGTAGCTTGCAGTTGGTGGCTGAGCCATGTAGCAAACACTCAAGTTTTAAATTATTTTTAAACAAAAAAGGAAAAAAAAACCAAAGCCTGAAAGAAAGGCTCTAGCTAAGCAAAGTGATTTACAGCATGCCAGCCCTTGGCTTCTGTTTTGGCTGCTTTATTTAGTGTAAGAAGCCTTTCTGGTTCAGCTGGACATCCCCTTGATGTTAGGTAAGCTGCTCTGAATCAGCTGCTGCTGAGTCCCTTCCTTTCTGCACCAATGCTGCAGCCTGGTAGCAGTGTTCCTCAGATGACTGGGACCCCACTGTGGTTAACCAAACCCAGAGCAGCTTCCAGGCTACTTTAGCTTTCATCAGGCTGGAAATCCTGCAGTGAAAAAAGTGACTTCATTTCTCAGTTTAACACTGTTTAAGCTAAGGGGTAGCTCTATACATTAGAGGTGTATAAAATTCTATTTTCATGCTGTCTTCCAGAGTATCAATGTATTGTCCTATCCCCCCTACTGCTGCACTACCTTTGCATCAAAAGCCAATGTTTTGTTTCAGTTCCTTGTAAACAGCACCTGTACTCAAACAGGAATTCTGACAGTGTTCCACCTTTGCTCTGTCTTCTGCTTCAATCTCCAACACCTAACAAAAGCACTCTCAGCCTTAAAGCACTAATCTTCTACTAGGTTCTCAAAGCTACTCCTCCACTCAAAGACCACCCACAAAGTTACTTTCAAGTATGGCAATTTATATATATTAAAAATAGATGAAAGTATGTTATGTAATATAGTAATATATATCAATTATATAATATCCATTACACATACATAAATATTTCAGCCTGCTATTTGTAGAACAGAAAAATCAAATGATTGGAAAGAGGTAGAATCTGACTGGAATCCAAGTAGCTGCTCTTTTAATCTTGCACTATAGATGAACCATAAAAAGTTTAATGCCATGGAGGGGTTGTATTCTATTAAACAGTGCCAATATGAACTGGATCATGAAGCAAATAACAAAAGATTTGGTGTAAATATGAACTGAACCTTGTTCACACCACTGAGTGGGGAAAAATCCATCCAAGCTTAAAAAAAAAATGTATTTTTTTTTTCCTTGCTGCCAGCAAGAAAATGTTATTGGAAGCTTTGGTGCTTGTGGCAAACTCTATCAGTCATCATTAATTTGAATGAAAGTGTCAGCTTTCCATTACTTGCCATGCATTTCTTGTTGGGGATGATTTTCTCTGCACATTTTACTGAGTGTACCACAGCACAAGTATTTCAAAGCAAAGAAACACTTCAGGAAGTAGTTAGAGAGAGAGGCAGAGCAGGAAGGTTTTTAGGCTCACACAAGAGTCTGGAAAGTGGAATGCCAAAATAGATACAAATATTTCCAGAGCAATAACAAGCATATAGACTAAAAATAGTCCTTGTTTGGAGAGGGAAAACCTGGGGATATGAACACAAGTCATGTACTCATTCTACAGTTTTTAGAGGTTTTTTGGAGACCAGTACTGTGCTTATTTGTGAAAAAAATACAAGAAAGATGATACTGGAGACTGTAGATGTTAAAAATTGCTGCCTTACCCTGAAGTCTGTGCTAGGTTTACCCTGCAGTGCAACTAAGTTCTGCTGTTATTTCTCGGTGCTGACCAATCATCTCCTCCATTTGACTAGCAAGAGGGTATTGGTCTTGGCCATATGAAGATTTGGGAAGGCAGGCTGTAGATTAGCTTGTTTTCTCTGAAGACAACCAAAGGACCTCCTCTGAGTCTGAAATGAAGATGTGCAGTACCTGCTCTGAGGACAACTGTAGCGTAACCGGATTCCAGTCTTGACTGCACATCCTTCAGGACAGCACTTCCCAGGCTCATCTAGATCACTACTGTCAGTGCAGGAGAAATGAAGGTGACCTAATCCATAATTTGGAGGCTCTTCTAGAACAAACTGCATAATCATCCTTCTAACTGAAAATGACTGTGAACTGTCCCCACTGACTACAAAACACCCAATAGTTTAAGTGAGAGAATGAACATCAGGACAGAGTGTGTTCATTCACCATTATAAAAGGAAAACAATTATTTCCCTCTATTTTTTTTCCCATATTTCTTTTTCCAGATAGCTGTTCAGGTTCTCAAGTCACAGGCTATTTTTGGAAGGGCCTGCTGTACAGTTTCAGGACAGAACATCTAATACCAGCTAAGGTTGCCTTCAGCATTCAACTGTGGATGAACTGGCAGGAGGTTCAGTAACACACTGCTGGTTGCCGTGGCAACATTTCTGCCTGCTGCCAAATTTTGGAGCTCAAGTTTAAAAGCTGATCTCAAAGCAAGGCCTTTTCCAAAAAAATATCTCTAAGCCCTTATTAAAAGAAAGCAAACCTACAACCATATTCCCCTCAGAAAAACCCATTTCACATGGAAGAAGGCAATCCTTTCTCCATCATTCACCTGCAGTGCTATTACTCCACAGCTCAGGGTTGTCTTCTATATTAAAACACTGGATTTCCACTATGAATTTGCCTGACTTAAAATCGAGTATGCAATATTTATATACCTCTATTCAAGCATGTAGAAGATATAAATGCCATTTTTTTGGCAAGCAGCAGAGTTTAAAGGACAGTTCTTTTACTACAGCTTTTCAATGCACCTTTCTTCACTGCCCTGTGCAGTCATCTCTGAACCTTAGCAGAATTCAAACCAGAAATTTCCAAATAAATAACTCCTCTGTTTCCTGGAAGTTCTGAAAAAAGCAGTAGAAGTTGTTGCCTTAATTTGATGGAATTTAAGGAAGTGTGAAAAACTCTAGACCTATAAAATAGCTTTTATTAATGCAAAAAGTGTGGCAGTATTGAGTTAAATTTATAATAGGGCATAAAGGTCTTTCACAGCCTGCAGTGATGGCATCATTCTAGCATTATATTCCAGCCATTAAAGCTTTTGAATTTGGGTTTCCATCTCCCAGCTCTAAGTTCTCAAACAGATAATGTATATTTAAACTACACTGCAATGAAAAAAGCTCCAACAACCTGCAACAACTCAAAAACCCCATACAGAGAAAGAATGACAAGAGATACAGTACAAAAGGCTGGATTTTTCTGACAAATGTCAATTTCTTCCCACTTGCTCTTCAAAAAGAGCCCATACTTGGAAGCAGCTACAATTAAGAGATGCAGTTTAAAAATCTTTGGCACTTTAGATCAGAAAGATCTTCATCATCTTCAAATTCCCTCTCAGTGATGGATCTGCCTATGGATTTTCTCAAACTGTTCACTGCCAAAGAAATGCAATAATCCCTTCATCAACTGGAGAGGCATCAGCAGACCAGAATTTCAATGCACAGGGTCTGCTGTGCAGATCTTGCTTTTGCATGCTAGAGATGGAATGCCTGGGTAGCACCTTCGCACTCTTCAGCAGTGAAAGAATTCTGCAGCACAAACCACTGTCAGGTCTCAGTTTTGGTAAGTAAAGGAGACAGCTTGTGTTGTCTGAAAAGAGAAGGACTAATCAAAATGAATGGTGACAACCTGCAAAATGTGTGCTCTACTTCAGTCAGGCTTCTCAAAAGTAAAAGGATATAGATTCTGAATCCATCATTTCCTCTTGCCTACTTTTCTCTTTCAGAACGTGATGGCTCTGTATCTCCTGAGTGTTTCTCTGTAGATAACATCACTATACCAAAGCCATGTAGTGGGCTACAAATAAGTTCAATTTAGTCACAACAGGCATGGTGAAATCCTACAAAGCATGAGGAAGTTGCCTTCAACAGTGGCATATGAAGCTTTTCCCCAAAGTTTAAGCTCACTGAGCTCTGTTTGCTGCCAAAGCAACCTAACAGGGACAAAAATCATAAAGCACAAACAGGTCTGGCTGACTCATACATAAGATACAAATCATGCTGCCTCACAAAATTGTTTTTAAGAAGTAGCTTGGTGAAATACCTTATTCTAGGTAGTTTATTACACAAATAACCTTGACTAAACCCAGAAAAATTGCTTTGTTTCATCTCTTCCTGCACTATTCTCATGCAATATTATTGTGTGTACTTTCCTAAAGCAAAGTGAATCTCCCTCACCAGCTATAAAAAAATCCATGCTTGAAACTACTTAAATCACAAACTCCCTGATTGTCTGTGGTGCTATGAGCCCCCTGTGTAAAGCATTTGTACTTCCTATCATTATATGTCTGCACATCTGCAAATATGTTTATTGTTACCAGATTAAGCAACAAGTTTGAATCCTTAGAGGAAAGTTCAAGGATAATGTTAACACACACACAAGCAATACAAAAAGAGAGGCTTTTTAGGACTCACATTATTTCCTCTGCTGTAATTTTAAGAAGTTATCTTAACTTTTGTATCTTAGTAAAAGTCTTAGATGCTTATAAATTCTAAAGACATGGTGGTGTCCACAAGTTTCCCTGGTTCCCACAACATTTTGGAGCATGCAAGATCTTCATAGATTCAGAACAGGGAGGAACAGACTTAAAATCTCCCAGATTATATTCTGGAGTTCAAGCAAAAAAGACCCTGCAGTGTCATTTTCAAGATCAATCCCACAAAAGAAATGAGAAGAAATTTTAGCTGCTTCATGCAAGGCTTTGCAAAGCAAAATAAACTCCATCCTATCCCATCACTGAACTAAAATGGTGGCATTATAGCAAATTCTCTCATTACTCATGCAGTCAGCTCCCAGTGTCTCACTAACACTGTGTGTCAGTGATTTGTTTGGTTTTTTGCAAGAACACAGAAATCATGGACAATATATTAGTACTGCAGAAAGGCATGTTTGCCAAAGGAAAACAAATATCTTCTGACATTGCAGATGCTATGTTACAAGTTTAACAAGAAAATAAACAAAGAAATAAATAAGAATCTACTCCTCTTTTATAGCAGCACAAACCCCCCTCCTATTTCACTTCTGTGATCCTGATCATAAGTCAGTGAAAATACATCTCAGAACTACTATGGTTATCTCTAATGTAGATATTTATCTACCTGAATAATTTGAACAGTTGCTGAAAACACACAAAACTTCTCAGTTTCTGCTTTCCCATAGCTAAGACTAATTTTAAATCAGAGTGTTTACACCATTGTGTTTCCTCCTCCACCATTATATTCCCTATTCCTATGGCCCCTTCTCTCACAGCACACACATAGCCTGAGCAGCTTGTGTGACATTCTTCCATTTGACTAAAAAGTGACTGAGCATGTGTCCTGGGGAGATATTTATCCAGATGAATTTATGGGCAACAAGTTGTTCTGAAATACAAACACATATTAGGCAAATATACCCTAGTCAAAGAAAAGCTATGTAAAATTCTTTGAGTACCTTATTTTAAGAGTAAAATTCAAGTAGCTTAACAGTTGCAGTAATCTGTCCTGGTCTACTGCATTATTTTCCAGTAAATGAAATATCCTCTGCCCCAAATCCCTCTGACTAAAGCCACCCTATCCAGTGCCATGATCCAAGTGTACTGATGAGACAGAACTATTGCATTAGTCTCTCTTGGGATTTCCTTCTACTCAGGGGAGTGTTCTTGCTAGGTTGAGTATTGGTTACCCAGTGAAACAGAAGGCAGAGGAATTGGCTTTGGCATGGGAAGGTGGAACAGGAGCATGGAGGCTTTTTTGGTATAGTCAGTATTTTGCCTATGCCAAGGTACTTCCTTCTTGGATGAGACACTCATCTAGACATGGACAATAGTCTGGAAATATTAATTATTGAGGCAATCTGTTCTCTGATCTCTGCTATAATGAGAGGTAACTTATCTATTGTAAAGCAAAGACTATGCTATTTTTTTTTCCAGAAATCATAAATATATTTCTGAAGAGCTCAAAGATACTCAGTAGATATATCATTGTAGCTTTTATACCAACACTGTGACATTTTTGCCAGAAAAATCTCAGTTTTTCAGACAATTGCTTTTGCTTATGAGGCATTGAATTATTTCTTACCTGTAGCTGCACAGACTCTCAGACCTGATTTTGTACCTGTGCAAGGAGACAAGAGAGAGATTGAAATCTACTCCAAATAGTTAAAAATAACTGCAAGTATGGGAAGTATCTTTTTATCTTTACTTTTATAGCTGATAAACCAGAGCAAAATGTAGTCTACAGTTGTTGAGTACTTGGTAAGTTTATCCCTCTCCAACACAAAACCTTTTCCCCAACTGTGTGTAGAGGATGAGAGCTGTACAGGAAACCAAGCAAGAAAGCAAGCCTGAAGCTTAGAGTTTGGTAGCACAGCTTCAGTTGCACAAATAATCATGTGAAATTGTGGATCTCTGGTGTTTTGAATTACTGTAGACCATCTGCAAACTGACAGTCCATGCCCCATAATTAAGAAATAAGAGATGTCTAGCAAGATTTATGTGTTGGGGAGAACCCACTGAAACCTAATAGGTTTTTGACAGGACTGAAAAAGAATAGACCAAACTTAATGACTCCACTGGTGGACCATAGCATTTCCTGACTAAGGAAATTTTTTTGGAGCTTTTGTATTACATTTATTTGCTTTAAAAACAAGCAAATTAACTTGCCTCAAACTCAAAATGGAACTGTTTAGATTAGTTAGGCTATTAATGGAACCGTGTGGCTTACATAATACAACACAGGAATTTCCACAGCTACTTTCATAGTCCTCTGCTAAATGGAAGAGGTGGGAAAAGTGCATTCAGCCTAGGTTTAGAGGGGAAAAAAAAAAGGCAAAACTGGCTTTGAGGAAAATCAGGGAGAGAGGGAAAATAAATAATTAAATAAACTGCCTTGAGCTATAAAAAAAATAAAGAAGGTAAGCAAAAGGTTCAGTTGTAGTATGGATTCTAGCACCAAGTTCCATATAGGAGTGACAGGACAACCATGCACATTTTCAAAACAAATAAATAGATAAATAAAGGTTTAGGTTGCAATTAAAGAAATCTAGCCTGTTGACAGAAAATGCCACTCCAATGCTGTCTCTTTTACAAGGAAATGGATGACCTATTTAAATTACTTTACAGCTTGCTAAAAAGAAAACAATCTAAGGACCATTTTGCACTCACCTGGACTAGGTGCCTGCAATCTTCCCCTTTCAGATTATCTCATGAAAAATTGAGATTGCAGCTCTAACTTATTTTATGTCATTTCACACTGCTGACAGAATATTTTAATATCTACAAAGAATCTGATATTTCTTATTCATTTCTTTTCTCCAAGCATGCTTTCTGAACCTTTGAGCTGAAATGGTTTCAGATCTATGCCTTGCAGCCCCCCTGTGAGAGCCCATGCAGCATTTCTAATGTGTTTCGTTCCCACTAGGCAGAGCCTGTTTACATGGTGACGGCTTCAGGTGCCACACAAACCGTGTCCAATGGTTTGAAAAGCCTCTGAATTTTGCCTCCAAACCCCTTCTTAAGAGACTCAGCTGGAATGTGTCCTGCAGAGCTCTCCATGAGCTTTATGTGCTAATTCACAAAACCTGGGCTGGCCTGAGTATCACCAACAGCTGATGAGTACTAATTAAAATTTGTAAAGGCTTAGCTTTGCCTCTTTCTCTCTTTTACATTATATTCTGTTGCTGTGTATCAGTATCACATTAATAATATCTCCAAACAGTTCTGTGAACAGCTACAAAACCAGTGACACAATGTAAAGCCTATCCTTAAATATCATAGCAGCACCAAGTAAAACTATAAGTTCCTACATGCTGGGAATTCAAATATTGTATTTGTAGTAAATACATACTTCTTTGTCCTGCTCCAATACAGCTAGGCAACCAGTTTGCAGTTTGATTTTCAGAGAGCAGCCTCCTACAAGAAAGCCTTCATGGAGCTACTGACACATATAACTAGGGATGTAGCTCTCAGTCTTGCAAAAGCTGATTTGTGCATCTGTCTTGATGAGTTAACTACAAGCTGGCAATGCATGATGTTTACTAGAGATACATATTTCTGCAGGATTGGAGAAGCCTTTTTTCCCTTGTTTTCTGTGATGAGGGGGCAAGGCCCTTACACACCTGCTGCAATGAAGGGCAAAGAAAAAAAAAGAAATAACAGAGCTACTGCATTTCTACCACACTTGGGCTTCTGGTAGGGAATGCTCTTAATGGTAAAAAGCCTAAAATCCTTTCTGGCTGTGTGCCTCTGAACAACGCCTGTGACAGGAGCCCACAGTGACCTGAATGCTGACGAGTTACTTCTCTGCAGGGTCACTGCACAGCAGGGGCATTCCCTCCTGCCCTGTTTTGTGCTTCAGCTATTGTGGTTAATTTAGGAACTGAAAAAAACCCTGCATTATCCCTTTCACCCTGCCTGCCAGGTTTTTCTGTCTGTCACCTTTCCAGGCTACCCACAGAGCTCCCCCTTCCCTGGCGCCGTCAAGGCCTTTCTGCCTGGGTGTGCCATGGCTCAGACTGGGACCACAGGGCTGCCCAGGCCCAGCTGGACAGACAGAGCTTCCTCAGCTGCTTGGACTCCCTCAAACAGACTGAAAAGACAGAGAAAAATGGAGACACCTCTGCCAGCCGGCACCCACTCTGGTGCTTCACGTTGCAGACGTGTGGCAAGCTCCAACAGCAAGTGCTGCCAGGAGAATTGGCTAATGTTGAACTCAGACACAACATAAAAGCTAAAAGGGCAAACCTGGAGTCTTGCTAAGGGCTCAGCCTAGTTAAGTAATGTATGATGAGAGAAAGTCAGATACAGACCAAGGAAACTTACCAAGAGAAATCTTCCCAGCAAGCATCAGGAAGCAGCAATTCTCCCTGAAGGATGAGAGGCTCAGAGGCGGTGTTTTGACTTAATACTTTGTTCACTGAAGGAGGAGGAAAATATATTTACAATATGTTATTAATTGCAGAATGTGTGTAATGTACACAAAACTATATTTAGGAATTACAGATTATCAAAGGATTATAATTCTTTTTGGTTTTTTGTACTCCCAAATGAATTAATTCAACTAATCACAGGTTGAAAAATACCTTTAGGGTCATTGAGTCCAACTATAATCCAAAACATATATAAATAACATCAGAGTATCTACCATCACATGACATAGCAAAAGTAAAGCAAGAAGCCTTTTTGAAAGTGTTTTTAGATTCAAATTTTAAATCTCTAAAGATGGACTGGATAAGAAAATGTGTCATTGCCATCGATACAAAGCTCAGCTACATGTCTTTAAGTACTGAAAGTCTGCAATCTTCACACAGTTGAAAATAAAATCAGAGAATCTACCATCACACAGCACAGTATAAGGCAGAAAGCATTAGGTAAATGACATGGCCTTTGTTGGGAAAAGGATGTCTTATTTTTTCAGCTTTTTGTAAAAAACTTTTGGGGTACTGTAAAGGATCCATTAATATATGTTAACCCACACATTAATATATATAACCTATATATATATATGTTAAATCCACATTTAGACTGCATATATTTACAGTCTAAGTGTAAATTAGAAGTCTCTCTGTGCAAGTGAATTTATCTGTGTTTATTTTCAGAGGTAAGCTATTGTATGAATGAGGCTTATGAGAGTTGAAGTTTACTTCCAGAAATGTGGAAGATCTTGGATTCACCCCAGTTCAGTATTGGTCCTAAGAACACTGCCAAAGAATTTAAAATGCACTCTGCTCATCAATTCAATATTGGCTGGGTTTTATGTTTTCTATTTTTTTTTAAACAAGGTGTCCTTCACTAGGCCTTAATTGAAACTCCTGGAATGAAAGAACAAAAACAAATCAAGGCAGAATGAACAAAGTTCTTCAACATTTAATGTTTGTTATGAATACACTATAAGCATGTCATTTTATACATAACATAAAAAGTAAAAGAAATATGAATAAATAATATCAAGAGTGGTATAAAAACTTTTGTGCAGTGTTAACCAAAACATTGGAAAAACTAAAGGTACTTAGGTTAGAGAATTCTCCACTTCAGAGCTAGGTGAAAAGGCAACTGTAATTTTGCAGGTTGTTGCAGAAAGAAAATAACTCTACAGTGTTATGAAAAACCAGGCAGAGTAATCTTCACCTTTTTATTAAAGCTTGTTGGACCTTACCAAGTCCATGAAAAGAACTTGATGAAAGATCTTAATATATAATTAATGTGAATCACACAACAGATTTTTAGACTAGCTGAATTTGTTCCCTTTAGAGAATAAAATGTGTTATTTTCAAGAGGACTTTATGTACTAGTAACACAGTAATGCCTTTTCTGTGGCATGTACTTGCTATTATGTAAGTGAGAGGTCTGCAAGCCAGAATGATTAGGCTGTGTCAGGCAGAAAAATGATGAAGTGTGTTCCAGCATACAGAAAGCAATTTCAGAGGGAAAAAATACCTAAATCAAGAAGGACTTGTTAAGTAAGGAGAGGCAAATAGCTTTTCTTTTCCCAGTGGTTTCTCCCATAATGTTTTCATTAACATTAAGCATAAAATTATGAAATAAAGCATTTTAAAAAGAGACTGACTGCTAAGAGTGATTAAGAGGCAATCACATGTCAAAGCCTTTCCTGTAGGTTTCAGTGGTTAGCTGAATCTTGTGTTTTAAAGCAGTGGAGTTCAGTAGGTGTATTTTATCCTGTGATCATTAATTCCACATTAACATCTCCACAACTGCAGACTATGCTCTTTAAAGTCAGTATCAATAAATGTAAAGCCATCAGCCACTCACTAACCAGAGATATAATCAGCAAGTCAATTTAGGAAACCCAGTAAGCCAAAATGCCAAACCTTATCACTCCAACTGTATCAAACACCTTAGAATGTGTTCTAAAGCAAAGTAAAAGTACCTTATAACCTCTGGTGTTAAAACTGAGACCTCAAAGTAATTTGATGGAAAGAGCCTTTTAAATTAGCATAATAAACCAAAAGGATCTCCCTTGTTTGTGACATATGCTAAACTATATTGGTTAGATATTACCAATTTATTTCAGCAGAAGTTTAATTTCAGGAGGCTTGCTAGGCTTAATTGCTTCTAGAACAGCTCTCTGGTAGTGCATTTGCAAATATGAATTAATTTATTACAACAGACCTCTCTGTGCTATCTCAAGAATTTCTATAGTTGATGGATGCAGCTGCAAGTATTTTCCTCAATCCAAGAGAAAAGGGCTGCTTTCCAGTGCCAAATCTCACCAGGACACATGTTTCCATCAATGATGGGTATTTCTGTTTCTGCATCTAGTGCTTCAGTTCATCAATGCACCTTTCAGGTGTTATTACAGAAGCAACAGAAATTCCTGCTGCCCAATACAGTAGTGTAGAGCTGCTGGCTTCCAGTCACTTGGGATTGACTCTCTGCATCTCACTCAAACACCCAGAGCTGAGCTGCAAACTTAAAATGGAATTAAAGCTTTTGCCTTAAGGACTTGCTTGTCTGCAGCTTTTCACATAGAAACTCTGACTATTACACCTAGGGAAAACCCCCTCACATCAATGATGTTTGGGATGGCACAAGTCACAGTGAATTCATGGTCAAGATTAAGAGATACAGGGCTGGGTCAAATAAGACTGTTAATGAAGGTTTGAAAAAAAATTAAGACTTCAAAATGTACACTAAGACAAGAGATGCTATACTCACACCCCTGTCCTAGTCTGTAACAGGACTTTTCAACCATTTCATGCTAAATAATCAGATTTATGTGTTTGGTTCTGTTCTGTTTCTCTTTCAGCAGGCTGTATTCCTCTCTTCCTTTGGGAATCTGTCATTAATAGGATTTGCCTCAGACTATTGTATGTCATCTTCAGTAATCTGTGCCTTCTGGAGGTTTCATGTTATTCCTCTCTCCCTGAAATTTGCTATCACTTGCAAATTTAATCACTACCTTGTTAAGTACCTTTTTCTTTATTATTAAATACATATAAAGATAAAACATGCTATATTTTACTATCAGTTCTCCAGTTCTCACCTTGGAGGCAGTGTTCAGATGTACAACATCTCTCTGTTTTCTTCCTCAGAAAACATGAAAACATTGACTAAAAATTTCCCACATATCAAAATAGAGCTGCTAAGAGCCTGTCTGTCCTAAAAATTACAAACCTAAAAGAATCAATGTGGGTTTTTTTGCATGAGAAGGGTAGGACTTACTGCTTTAAATGTGGGTTTGGGTTTTCATATTCTGAGCTGGCATCACAGAGTAAAAAAGCAGCCTTAAGGCACCTTGGCAGCTGACAACAGCTAGAGTCAGGCTGACCTACAATCATCTTGTGATATGGATCTCTATGGGTGTTTCTGTCAAAGTGAAAATTGAGTTATTGTGTGCTTTTACAGGTGGCATGACCAACAGAAGGGAGTTAGGATGCTGGGAGACAGTTTGCTGACAAGGATATTGGTTTACAGCACTTCCTCAGATCAGTTTTGACTGGGATGTTTACATTCATGGGATTATTGAAACTATTCTGTCCCTTGCATTCTTAGGGCATCACCAAGGAGAGATCAAACATCTGGGAAATCTGATGACAACTGGGAGGGAAACAAGGTAGAAAACAGGTTGATGGATTATGATGTTACAAAAAGCCAACAGTAACAGCCTCAATCTTACTTGTAAAAAAATTGCCTGTTTCCCTGTGTTGATCTAAAAGCAAACCAGATGGTGTACAAGAAAGCCTCTTTCCACACTGGCAGGTACAACAGGCCAGCTTGTGTGAATTTGAGTATGGATCTGTGTTTGGATCAATATGTGTACTGGAAGTTAGGTAAGTCATTAAGGAGAAAGACTTGAAGTGACTGCCTCAGACCTCTCCAACACCTGCTCCAAGGCAGGTTGTTTTTCCATGAATAATCAAAGAGCTCTGTAACCTCTGATGTCAAGGATTCAGAGGAGATTCACAGCCATGAGATCTTTATATTGACGTATGCTGCACCTTTCCCCAGCCTCAGGAGACAGCTGTGGAATTAAAACCTAAATAAATACATCTAAAAATCATTACATTCTAGGGTGCACAGGAATCCAGCTGCCTCAAGGGCCTCCCTCTCTGGAAATTAAAGGCAACATTTATTAGTTTTTGAGAGACAATGAAGAAGAGTCACATTCAAAAACTTACCAGAGAGGGCTGACCTTGGGCATTGAGTCCTTGTTCTATCAGGGCTTTGAGATGGCATATGACACAGACCTATAGTGACAAGTGTCAAATCTAAAAGCTGGGTTTTGTTGAGAGCATGCCAGATCCTTTTCAACCTCTTTAATATCCAATGCTAATAAATAGCAGATAAATAAGGGTTGTTTTTATCAGAGAACAAGCAGAAAATGCAAGTATTTTCTACCTGAACATAACCCTCCTGGTGCTTTTACAGGCATGGCATACATGGCATCATATGCTAAGAATCAGTGCTTGTTTTTATACAGTTTTTACATGTAATAAATGAAAGTTATGTTTGCCATTCTATCAGTAACTAGGTAAGCAGTAGTCATCTTTTGCTCAGCACTCAATAGATGACAGGGGGAATATTGCCAAGTTTTACACACCCCTGCTCCAACAACACAAGAAAGATATTGATAAACAGAAGTGAGTTCAGTAGAGGGTCACCAAGATGGTTGGGGCTGAAACACTTGCTCAAAGAGTAAAGGCTGAGGGAACATGGCTTGTTCAGCCTGGAGAAGAGGCAGTCTGAGCAGTCTCCCAGTGCCTAGGGGAAGGTCATCAAAAAGAATGAGGTAGGTTCTTCAGAGCCCTGTAGGAGGAGGCAAGATATCACACAGTGGGCATAAATTAAACCAGGGGAGTTTCAGACAAGTTGTAAGAAAACCTTTTTTTTACTATGAGGACAGTCAAACATTGGAATGTGTTTCCTAGAAATGCTCTGATGCCTCTGTCCTAGAGGTTTTCAAGATGAAAGTAGATAAAAACATGAATAACCTGCTCTGACCTTGAACCTGGCCCTGTGATGATCAGGAGTTTGACTAAAGAACTCCTGAAGTCTCTTCCAGCCATAATTATTCCATGACACTATAGCAGCAAAAGGTAAGGATATACTTTTCTCTGATACAGACTATTACACACTCACACAAAACCAATAAATAGTGTTGTTATGAATACCTTCTTATCTCTGAACACCATATTTTCACAATCATTTTGTGTAGGTAATTGTTTCCCCTTTCTATTCAGAAGATTAGCAAAAGAGAGCCTTCTATGCCAATTCACACAGGAAGCAATGTAAAGTTGATGGCATTTAATAAAGAAACGATGCAGATTACTTGCATTTACTTCAGTTTCTATTTGTAATAACTGCTGTTGTATGTTGGAAAAGGAGAAAATTCTCAAAACAGGAGAATGGCATCTCCATTTGTTCCAGCTCTGCCAATCCTTCTGGATAGCTGGGAGTGCTACACTTCAGAAGGGGCAGATCTTCTATAAAAGTAGTAGCTCTGTACAATTTCCCTTCATAAAAATTCCATGAGTTTATATATCTGCTATTTCAAGAAAGTCTGCAGGCTTCCTTAAGAAACCAGGGAAGGAGCTGAGGAAAACTGCCTCCAGCATTCCTTGTTCCAAACTCTCACACCAGCTGGCAGAGCTTTAGAGCACAGTCACTGCTTCAGCAGGAGGGGAGGGAGTTTGCAGAAGGGCTCTCTTACAGCTGTACCACACACTTGCACATTGAAAAGATGGATGCTGCAAGTTGGCAGCCTGTTCACAGGACCATTTTCCTTGATAGTGTTGGATGGAGGAAGAATCACAGAATGGATGAGGTTGGAAGAGACCTCTGCAGGTCATCTGGTCCCCAGTAAACCTTAAGGGAAAAGATGAGACTTAGACAAGGTTTTCTAAATGGAACAGTATCTTTAAGTGTTCAACACAATACCACTTAAATAACTGTGCTTTGGAAAGTGTTGTGGTTCTGTTTCTCAGATCTCTCAAATAAAGCATCCAGAATAAATAATGAATTTGGAAAATCCTGGCCCTAATCCTTTGCCACCTTTTTTCATTGTTCCAACCTACTGGCAACTATCTTTTCTCTCTCCCATCTGCCTCAGCCCCTGACAGCAAATAATGAGTACATTTTGGTGGGTTGAAAAGTCTGGGTAGCTTGGGCAGCTGATTCAATAGTTTTGGATACAGCAGAAGAACAAGGATGATGAAAGGCTGAGTTCCACACTCTCAACAAATTCATAATTCTCATCAAGTTTTTCTACCTCTTCTGTTTTACAATGTTATATAGTGTGGTCCTTGATTTTTCCAGTAGGTCATGAAATAATGGAACAATTGGCTTTTCCTGAGGACAACAGATGGAAAAATCAAGAGAAATATCTCCAATTTTACCAAATATTGTAAAAGTCAGCACAAAATACTTACATACTTTGCATCTATCCCCATTTTTTCCATTCTTTTGTATCTTGTTCTTGACCTGTGACAGAAGTCATGTGTTTGAGCTTGCTTCTGCTGCAGTTGTGTCATCACTTTCAAGTCCTTGTTCATGGGAGAAAAGTGGATAGTTGTTGCTTCTTTTTTCACTTGAATATTCTGATTTCATTTTGAGGGTGACAATGTCCTTCCTGCTTAGCAAGATCTTAATCAAACACCAGGCTTAGTTCTCCTGTTCTTTTTTTTCCCTTGGATCTTGTAGAAACCCTGTGATTTTCTTCCAGTTTTGGCATACAGCTTTGTAGGTGGGTTACAATCTGTGTTACCATTTCCAGTTATTTGAGGAAGCAATTGTGTTTAAATGTGTCAACACTTTCTCTTAAGTGGTTCATCTCTACTGCCTCCTTTAGTAGGAAGTATCTACAGTAACTGATTGTCTTAAACTGATTTGTGTTTGCTGAGATTCCAAGTTTTCTTTTAAAGGAAAGCTGAACTTTCCTGCAGTTTTAAAATACAGCTCTTTATTCTTGTTTTTGTCATGTTCCTTTCCATGTGACTTTGACTTTTGTTACTGCTGGTCTGTCCTATGCAGATGTTTCCTGGAATATGTCTTTTACAAAGGATGGAATAATAGGAGTTCTCCTGAAGCACTGTTTTCAAAACAGTGTAATAAAAATATTCCACCTCTTGTTCTGGCCTCATATGCAGTGTAAGTGCACAACCTGAGTACACAAACTCTGAAGATCCCATAGGATACAGTGTTTGGAGAGAGCATCAGATCTTTAACCTAGGACCTGACCTAGTTATCAACAATCTGTGCATCTGTAGATCTTGTTATGATGTTGACCCCAAATACCAGCAGTGTAGAGTATGCAGTATTGATATGAGCTTGTAATTGACTTTCTAAAAGAAAATGTTATGCAGGAATAGACATCAAGTGTCTTGAGAAAGATGAGAAAAACATTCTTAACTTTCTGTGCTCAGCTTGCTGTTTTGATTGCCTCATTCAGCATATGCAGGTTTTTCCTATTTGGGGCAGTGAGCTTGGCACTGATGACCTCTGCTCCAAAGCTATCCTTGACTTTTAGCTAAGAAAAAAATCCATTTTCTCTGTTCTGCCTCACATCCAGCAAAGATCTACCTCATTAGTTCTTGCTACTAACCTACTCTTTCAATACTCCTGCCTTCAGAGGCAGTAAATGCTATCTTTCTTGAATGATTCCACAAGAGGTTTAGAGGATTCCTTCTTTGCTGGGGTTGTGGGAGCAGATGGAGACTTTTCTAATAGGTTTTTCAGACTTGCACTGTTGTATCAGCTCAGGGCAAACTAGAGAAGAATAAGAAATCATTTGCTATGTCTCTTTTGAAAGGACACTTGTAATCTTAAAATTATTATAAACAACTATTTAGACAGTTACTATTAATACATATCTTTCAGATTCCCTGCAAGTTCAACATCTTTAGAAACCCTTTTATAATGATGTCCAATTTCCTGCTAGTTGCCAGTCTGCCATCATATTTAGTGTGATATCCTAACATGATCAAAGATATTCCTTAAAAGCTCATACCCATTGAACAGAATGAAGGTTTTTCAGAGAACAAAGACTTCTTTTTCCTCAGACTCTTAGCAAGCCTCCTATGGAATGAACAATTAGAAACCCTCCACCACTGCAGGCAGTGATCCTTAGCTGTTTTGCTATCAAACTGGAGTTGAGGTTTCTAGAAATAAACCTCTTTTTGATAAGTGACAACTGCTTTCTTTGTAATTGTCTTTACTGTAGCCATTAGACAAATACCTCAAACACTCCCTGGCATGTCACACAGCCATAGAATAACAGGTTGCAAGGGACCTCAAGCTAGTCTAGTCTGATCACCCACTCAAAGCAAGTCCAGTTAGAGCACTTAGAAAGGACCAAGCCCAACTGGGATCTCACTTTCTCTGAGGAAGGAGATGTCACAGCCTCTCTTGGCAACTTCTTCCCACCTGCTTGACCACCCTCACAGGTAGAAAGTTTTTGCTATGTCTAATGAGATTTTTTCCTTTTAGCATAATGTGCCTGTTGCCTCTATTCCTGTCACTGGGCTCCTCCAAAATAGCCTGGCTCTGTCTTCTCTGTCCTCTCCCATCAGGTACCTGAAGGCAGCAAGAAGGTGACCCTGAGCCTTTTCTTTATAAGATTGAACAAATCATATTCTAGCAGCCTCCCCTCATCCATCATACACTGCAGCTGCCTGCCCCTCTTGGTGGCCCTGGCTAGACTTGCTGTAGCCCTAGAAAATCCTGTTCTAGCCAAGAGGATTAAAAGCAGGTAGCTGGCATATATATATATATATATAAACACATGCTCTAGGTTTCTACCACACACCTGCTTCTAGTAATTTCAGGGTTGAAGTTCAGGATTATCAAATCTCTTGCCCTGTCCTAGTACAGCACACTGAAATTTTAGCCAGAATGGTAACAAGCTGTGTGAAAAATAACCTACTTATACTCTACCTGAAACATGTCCTGTGCTGACCCCAACTTTTTGAGAGTCTCTTCAGCAAATGTCCAATTTTACAGTTTTAATTTTAGCTAGACACACTAAATCTGCCAAAGCAGGTACTGAGTTAGTAGGAAACAGTAATTCACAAACAGAAATGCTGCTTCTACATTCTTGAGTTCAACTCAAAGACTGATGATATTTTGGAGTAAAGGATGACTTCTGCAAAAGGGATTTAAGGAAAGGAAACCAACAGAAGTTTTTGACATGGGGAAAAAATATGGAATAAATGTATCAGAACTGTTGCTAGGAGGAACTGACAGAGCTGCTGAGGTAGCTCAATGACCTATTAGGGCAGTAGTGAGAAACCATGTTCTCTGTCCACCACCTCTAGAAGACTTTGTCATAAATTACTTGATTAATTTGGTATAGAGACACTCCCCCCTTGAAATAGATCTCAGATTGCTCTGTAGGTAATCCTGAAGAATGTACAGAGATACCACTGGCTCATTAATTTCTGAAATTGAAAAGAATAACATCCATAGCTGTGTAGGATGAAATTGAACATTTAAGAAACAGTAAATTAAATATTATATAGTGGTAATGCAAGAGAGAATGCCTGAAACATTTGTGTCTCCAGAAGATTTCAGATTGTTACAAAAAGTCATCATTAGAGTATGAAAACATCTATCTTCTAACCAGCTTCTGCAGATATACTAATTTCTCCTACTCAGTGGCCAGCACTTTCTGTTATCCATTCACCACCTATAAATTCTGTAAAATCCCTGCAGCTTGGGAGCAGCTTCTTTAGCAATTTATATTCTCAACAAGCTTAAATTGAATTCCCCTCTTAAACTGACAAACAGGCCTTTATATACCTTCTTAATATAACTTCTCAGAAGCTTAACAAGTTTTTTTAGTCTCTATCCTTTCCTATCAAACATGAAATGAAGGCTTTAAAAATATATTCCTTTAAGGACACTCACAGCCTGATATTCTAACCCAGAAATATTGAATATTTGCATAGTTATGGAACAGAGTTTACCTTAATGAAGGACTGTTAAATAGAGCAGGTGGTCTATAGGGGAGCTGCACCAGTTTGTGATGCCCATAGATGACAGCATGGCAGCCTTTGCTGTTGTGCAGACTGCAGCACTGGGGAGAAGAGCAGCACAACAGAATGGCTCCTGCTTCAGAGCTGCTGAGCCCCAGAGCTTGGTGTCTGAGCACAAGCCAGCCTTTGCTGGATGTTCAGCCGTGGCTTTGCAGGAGCCAAAACATCTGAGAGCTCTGACAAGGGCTTTGAGAAGAATAACCCTTGGCAGAGGACTGGGGTCAGCCATGGGAGCAGTTATGCCAAAGCACTGCAGTAGTGCTGCTGGGACTTGTATCTTAGCTCCTACAAATAGTTTCTTTTTATATAGAAGAGAGGATTCTTATCTGCAGCCAGATTTTTCTAGTTCTCTCTGTCACAGACTTTACCCTACTATCAAAATTACATCTTAATGTACATTTTATTGCAGTAGCTTAGCCTCAATGGTCTTTATAGCAACAAATACTCATTGGCTACATCTGTCAAACTTCTTTCCTCAGCTGCTTCCTTTTTGCCTTTTATGGCCATCTCTTTCTCATAGGTTTTGTTTTGTACAAAGTCTTTTCTCTATGTATCTAAATAATATAATACCTTTCAACTCTTCTACTGTCCTTCACCTATCCTGTAATTTATCTCACATGAATCCAGTCCATGCTACTGGATTTGCTTGAAAGCCATGGATAAGAGAGGAGCTTGGCAGCCCAGCAGAAAGGCTGATGATTCCTTAGTCCTATCCTCTCATTTTGCTTTTGCTTTTCATCACATTTCTCTGTTTAAATTATATGCAGCCCAAACCAGAAAAGAAAGCAGATTTTAGTGATGGAAGGTTCAACATCCTGTCAGGAGAGTATAGCAAAAGGAAAAAAAAACAAAGAAAAGAAAAAAAAAAAGAAGGAAAAATCACAACACAGAGAAACAGAAAGTTAACATGGGAAGGTCTGAAGAGGAGATATAAGAAGATGTATTGGAGAGGGAGTCCTTTACTTCTGAATCCTGTTTTACTGACTGCTTTACAGCTGTTTTTTATTTCTTCACAATGCTTACAGTTGCATAGATCATCAGGAGCAAACTGTGGAGAACATAAGATAAGAAAAACCCCAGTCCATTTAATTGTTTTCAAATTGCATGTGAAAACATTGTGTCCATCATTTCCAAACACACAGGAAACAGTTCTCCCAGCCCTGCCTGGTCATGAATGGATGGGAATGAATAGATACCATCTCGTAAATATGCTGAAAACATGTTCCAGTCTCCACTGTCAAAAGAAAGGTGCTTCCCAAAAACCCCTACACACTCGTTTCACCATCCGTGAGAAACGAAGAGCAGGATGGCAAAGGGTGTTTACACAGGCACCTAGCCAGGAAAGAGAGTGTTTTCCACGGATACTGTCATTCAGGGAGCACATCTCTGCTTTGCATGAGCTCCCTCCCTCTGCTCTCGTACCCCTGCAATTCTATCTAGAAATCTCTCGGTAGGTGAGAACGCAGATACAGCTCTGCATGATGTGTTCAAATGCTGCCTCTTTCCTTTAGGTAAGTGCTACCACACTGAGGCCATTTGTGGGAATTTTACACGGCAAAGGCAAAGCCCTTAAGGAACCACACGAACTGCAGGATACTTTCGCAGCCAATCGTTGCCAAAAATCTGCGTAGGAAGACTAGCAAAGAATTCCCTGTAAATCAGCTGTGAAATGCAGCACTGCTTATTAGCAGGCTCGATGGAAAACCTCGTGAGATAGCAAGTCTTGTCACTTTATTTGTGTCTGTGCTTGCCTGCATCTTAAGTTGCAGCTTAGGATCCCTTAGGATCATGTGAGGCTAGGTTATATATTAGAGAGCTGTGCTATAGTGCTGCGAGCGTGTAAGCCGAGCAGCTGGGTAGTGTTATGGTTGCTGCTTTCCTGTGCTAAGCTGATTTACTTGTTTAAGGTCTGACCTCATCATCCTGTCAGTATGGATTCCCACCTATACAGTTAGCAGCAGCTTAGCATCGGCTTGAAGAGCTTGCAGTATATTAATCAGAAGAGAGAGGGAGAGAGCTACCGGTATTTGTTCTTTTGTTGTCGTTTCTTAAGAAGAGGAGTTGAAACACAAGAGATAAGAAAGAATCCGTTTCCTTTCTAAAAGAATAGGCTTTTGTCTCGTTTTTTGTTTTATTTGTTTGTTTGTTTTCCTGGGGGGGGGGGAAAAAAAATCATGTCAGTATCTGGAAAGAAAGAGTTTGATGTGAAGCAGATCCTGAGGCTCCGCTGGAGGTGGTTCAGTCACCCCTCACAAGGCTCCACAGGCACGGGGGGCTGCCATCAGCAGGAAGGATATGAGCACAGAGGGACACCGGTTCAGAACAGGTTGAAGAACCACGCTCGGGACAGAAATGGGCTGAAGAAAACCAGCAGTCCTGTCCACCACAATATACTGGCACCAGTACCAGGTCCAACCCCGGTGCATCACCGAGCTATTCAGACCTGGCATCAGCAAAATCTCATAGAACATCTTCGAGCAAATGAGGATATTCCCAAAGCGAGCACAGAGGAAAACTGTGTCAAAGAAGATTCAAGTAAAACCACGCAGGACTTGCAGATGATCACAGAAGAAAATTCAGATGAATCTGCAGAGAGGTAGGAGTTTTAAAGTCTGCACTTAGAAAGCCATACTTCTAGCCAAGTTACTCTGTCTTTGTTTTTAACCAGAGTTCTTACTGCATTAGTCTCACTTTATATAGGTGCACACCCACACTCAGATGAACAGGAACACCTTCATGTTAAAGAAAAAGAACAGGAGCATTGTCATGAAATTCTGCTCTTTGCCTAGGATACATCATAACTATTCCACAAACCCAAAATCTGCCAGTTTGTCACTGTTTCTCTGTTACGATTTACAACATATTATTTTTCTGGTGTGTCTTAATTTACTGTGTTTAAGTGCAATGAAAAATGAGCCTTCTGAAACCCTGTCCTCATTCTGACTTTATCAATGGGTGCAACTTTGACAAATGGGAGCTGCAGGAGGTGCACAGTCTGTGTGGCTGCCATCGATCTGTCAAATTTCTCACTGCCTTCTTTTTTTTTTTTTTTACTGCCTTCTTGACAAGCATAATTAACCTTGAACCAAGCAGCAAGGAAGCATCATTACTTGCTCTTTTAAAAGGCTTGTCTGAAATCACAGCACTTTCACAGTTTGTTTAGTAGACTAAGACAAATACTTTCTGCAAGGTCAGGGGAAAAAACATTACAGCTATGAGACCTTAAAGGTTTAAGCACAAGGGAAGAGCTATTTTTAAGATCTCAATACAGAGAAAAAAAAATAATACCAGTTATTTTAGTAAGATGGCCTTTGAATATATGTGTTGTGTTTTTTTTTACCCCAAGATTGATGTCAGTATTATTACCTTATACAGCAACAATTTTGCACCACCTTTACCACACCTTGGACTCAACTGATGCATTTATAATGTGATTATTTGCACTTCTGGATGAGATTACCATCAGTCTTTGGGAATAATTTAGGTTTCTTATAGTGTATTTAAATACAACTCTATTTTACTTGAAGTTATTGTTTCTTTCAGTAAAGACAAAGCTGACAGTTTGTGTATTTTTGGCAGTTATTATTTTTCAAGTTGTGCATCTGGTGTAGGGAACATCTGCCGACTGAACCCCCCCCCCCCCCAAAAAAAAATCAAATCACA